>JACEGR010002062.1:0-141949 GCA_014170235.1 Listronotus bonariensis | reverse complement strand
AAGAGAACACAGGCCATTAATTTTCCATAAGACTGCATGACTTGGCCTATGCTTAAACGTTATTAGAATCTGTTGCCATTTTTATTATTTTTTAATTAAAATTTTTTATTTTTTGTTTAAACAATCCACAAAAGCTAAAGGCCTTAGTACTAACGTACCGTGGGTTTCTTTAGCAAGGTGAGAAAGAGAGAGAGAGTGAGAGAAAAAGAGAGGGGGAGGGTTAACTCCGCTGGTAGCATGTTTTACATTCTCGAAACTCTAGGGTTAAAAGAACCAACAAAGTCAAAACTTCTTGGTCTGTCCATTTGAACAGTATAGGGATGCATGTATGCACTACAAGTTTCACTGCTGTAAGCTGCAAATGAAGGCATTATACTGCACAATTCCTCAAAGCAGAAGCCAAAGGTACCTATAAAAAGCGATATGATATATCACCCTAGAGCTCGCCGATGGTCAAGAGAATGAGGCCCTTTTGTAAGCCACAATTATTAATGGGATCAACAGCTCTTTTTGAAGGGAATTAACAATGCTGACAGGGACGCCATTTCTAAAATATGAGAACAATATTCCGAAGTGGGTAGGAATTACGATACATCCAAAGTGTACAAATTAAAAGAAGAGACATACTTTCTGGCAAAATCAGAGCTTTTTAAGCTTACGTGGCTGCAAACACAGTGTTTGTCTGAAGTCAGGCCTAGGTTGGCAAAAACCGAAAAAAGCAAAACCGGTTTCGGTTAAAACCGGTTAACCGAATTATCCAAAACCGGTTTTTAAAATTGGTTTTTAATACCTAAAAACAAAAAAGGTTTTTAAAACCGAAAAACGGTGTTTAAAATCGAAAAACCGAATCTGTCAACACCTATCGAGGTTGCCGATTTTAATCGCAAAAATTCCTGATATATTATTGTTTGTTTTTAAATATTATAGGTATATATTTTTAAACTGCAATTAAACAATTTTGACTGAGAAGTGTCTTTTCAAAATGGGATATATTAAATTTTTATTTTTGTTTAAAATTTCTTGTTTAATATTATTATTCATATTGAAACGGACAAATTCTTACCCTTATTTGGATACAAATCGATATAAGAAAGACTAATGAAACTAATAATTCAGTTTAGGGTGAAGAATTTGTCCCTTTTAAAATAAATAAAGTGATCCCAAAAGAAAAACATAAATAAAAATTAAATATATTCCTTTTTCAAAAGAAACTCCTCAACTGTATTTTAGTTAGCTTCTTCTATTAATATACATCCAGGTCATTTTCCTTCCTTACTTCAAAATAAACATATTTGCTTACTAATTAATGAAGTTTTTTTTTTATTATTTACAGCCGGTTTATTTTAAACTTAGTAAGTATTTAGGTATAGTAAAAATTATGAATATTAAGTTTTTAACCCATGTAGATCCAATTTTACCAAATGGCCATTTCTTTCTTTGGATTAAAATGGCAATCAATTAATTACCAATTAATTATTATTCGAAAACCGTTTAACACAGAAACCTCTTTTCGGTTTTAGCCAAAACCGCGATTAACCAAAAACCGATTATCCAAAAAGCCGGTTTTAGGTTTACCGTTATTTGAAAACCGGTTTTTGAAAACTAGTTCGAGGAGGCCCCCAAAAAGGTATAGTTTTTGTGGTATAGTTTTTGTTACTGTAGAAGGAAAAGTAAAGAGAAAAAAATGGGGCTGATAGTGAAAAAGGGCCCCCATTAGAGGTGAGGACCTTTTTTTTGCTTTATAACTTTTTTCGATACAAAAAAGGCCCCCACTTGACCTGCCGCCCCAGGACCCAACACCTCTAGCTACATCACTGTCTTTACCTACTGTAGAATGGTTAGTATTTTTAATATAACTTAAATACCTGATTTGGATGGCCATATTTCAGAAACTAATAAAGTTAAATAAATACTTAACGTGCAATTTTCTTAAAGGCCCTTTAAAAATCTTTTTAATGGTAATATATTATACAGGGTTCGTCATTCAAAAAAATTTATACTTTTTTCCTACTCAGTATATTATTACCAATATTACCATTAAAAATATATTTTTAAAAAATATAAGATTCAGTATATCTCATTTTATTTGTTTTGATAATATGGCCAACAAAATTTATACAGTATTTGAGTAAATATTAAAGAGCCCTCATTTTTTTATTGAGTAAATTATAATAAAGCTCAGTTTGACACTTATTTCTCTTATTTTTGCCCAAAATTTGGTTTATGTTATCCTTAGATTTTTATTAAAAAATATTAAATAATTTATAGGTAAGGAGGGGGTCCTAACTTAAAACAATCACTGTGTGTGTATGTACCAGTTAAGGTTATGCTTTTCCAATGTGACTCAAAGAATATTAAATGTGTCTTTACTCTGCAGCACTTGGTTGCTTTTAAATAAGGATAAGTATTTGATGACTTTTTTACGACAACAAACATGATTGTTTTTAGAGGCATTAAATTCGAGAATACTTTTGACCCAATACTCTTGACATAGATTAGTATTAAATTTAGGTTTTTAAGTTTTTAGTGCCTGGGCCAGTAAAAAATGGTCTTTATGATAAGAACCATTTAAAAACTTTTTAGGGGAGTTCCTTTTCACCAGTTTACCACGAATATTCGGACCGCCATATATGAAACTTGTCCAACAAAAAAAAGTGCATGTTCGACCAGTCCGACACCCGAAACATTTGACATTGACAGGCTGGATTAAAGCGCAGCTTTAATATGGCGGTATGATTATTCGTGGTCGATTTGTCAAAAGAAATCTTCCTTAAAAGTGTTCTTATCATAAAGTACATTTAATTACTGGCCCAGGCACTATAAAATTTAAAAACCCTAATTTTAACCAGAGAATAAAAATTCGTTTATCCGTTCTGCCTTTAACATATAAAAACGCAAAACTCTTTGTGTGACATGAAGTGAACAGTGTGGGCTTTCTAAATTAAATTTGTACATTTTGTGGATTTTTTCGCTTGATTGGTTCAATTAGAATATTCTTTTGTAGTATTTTAAAAATAAATGCGTAGGATAAATGAATAAAAACAGTAGATTTAAAATTGCCAATTAAAAATAGCTTACCCAAAATATCTGGCTTAATTGTACGACATATAAAAAAATTTGCTAATTTTTACATGTTTTTTAGCCACATGTTAACTATAATATTTTTATAAAAATATTTAAACAAAAATTTTTATGAAAAACCAAATAATTATTGGATTGTAGCATTAAATCTATACCAATATTATAAAGACGTAAAGTTTGTAACTTTGTTTGTAAGGGCTAATCTTCGGAAATACTGAACCGAATATGAAAATTCTTTCACAATCAGAAAGCTACATACAGTATTCGTGATTCCTACTGGCCATATATTTTAGTATGATTAACAAAAAAATTAGAGAAAAATGTAATTAACGCCCAACAAGGTGGGCACTGGTCGGCTAGTGTTTAATATTTTTTTAAATCTTTCTTGATGGCTAGGTACTAGAATACCGTGAGTGCTGGATTTTTAGATGTTAAACCTATCATTTCCCTATTACGTCCAGGTTGTCTAAGCACTCCCAACATGTAGTTATTGTAGTCTAACATCCGAATAGGAAACGACCTTCATGCATTTGTTTCACGTATAAAAACTATTTTATATTAAACTACCCGCCCACTTCGTTAAGAGTTAACTATATTTTTTACTGAACTTTTGTTTAATCATAATCAAATATAACCTATAACACTCCTGAATAGTGTAGCTTTCTGATTGTAAAATAATTTTCATGATCGGTTCAGTATTTCCAAAGATTACCCCTTTCAAACAAACAAACAATCAGAATGACAAACTTTACCTATAATATTAGTATAGATACATGTGGCCTTTTGAAAACGAAACAGAGCTTCTTTGGACACTCAAGTTCATTTAAAGAAAAACCCTTGAACCCGTCAATTTTTGATTTTAGGGAAAAAAATTGCCAATTTCTCATCCTGAATTGCAACCGTCTAGCAGGGGTGAGACTCACCCACAAAATCTTTAATTAAAAGAGGGGTCAAGTGATACCTTATTTTGAATATATATTTTTGACTCCGATTACAACTGCCAAGTTTGAAGTATCTGCTATTATTTCCGTTCATATTTTTATTTTTTTAATCGATAATATTTAATTGCCTATAAGAGCAGGCCGCGAATTTACAAAACCTATACCAGTTCAGTCAGGCCCGTGACTGAACTCGAGTATTCTTTGTTTGCAAAAACAGTTACAAAGTCTTTACCAGTTCGGTTTAAAACTTGACCATATTGGTGTAGTGTTTGTAGGGTGTTTGTAAGTTAAATGCTTGCAAAACAGTTACAAAGTCTTTTCCATTTCGGTTTAATAACCATTGGATCGTCTTAAAGTAACTTTAGAAATTTTGCCGAATTTAATATCTATACTGGCTAAACAGTTCTAGTTTCTAGTAGATCCTTGTTTTTAAGTGGACAACTATTTTTTTTGTCTATCTGACAAACATATAGTTTGCGAAATTTATAACAAACACATTTAATAAACACTTTTTACTTTTCAATTAGTGTCAGTACTCCAAGAAGAGCCTTTAATAATTTTTTTACATTTTTTTAATTAGTTTTTCCCTTAGTTAATTTGCACTGACATTTAGTTGTAAATATCTCTCGATTCTTCTCTTCAAATTGAGAAAAGTAAAGTCACTTCCCACAATATTACTTATTACTTTTTAAACATTTTTGGAAAACATACATTAAAACAATACAATAAAGTAACCCTAAAACTCACGGCTTAAAGCAATAAAAACTGTAAAAGACATTACTTGCTCATTTCCCTTAAAAATAGTTGCGAAGTCTGAAACAGGATAGCCTTTGTAAAAGAAAATGCCGCAATAATATAGTTACAAATGCTATACTAATATGGTCAATTTTTGAACCGAAATGGGGTAGACTTTGTAACTGTTTTTCTGCAAACAAAGACTACTCAAATTCAGTCACGGTCCTGACTGAACTGGTACAGGTTTTATAAATTCCCGAGCAGGCCACTGTAAACTCAGAAGATACGATTAGAGGTAAACGATCTTTAAAATGAGATATCAATTAATCTTTCTAGCGGAGGTGTGATTTACCCTTAAACTTTAGGGGTGAGTCACACCTACGACTAATATATTATTTTGAAGATCATTTAATCCTTATTATATCCTTCTAGTTTAAAGTAGCTTGCTCTTACAGGAAATTTAATGTTATACTTCAAAAAATAATAATAAAAATTTTGACAAGCTGTCATATCAACGGAAGTAATAAGAGTGAAATCAAATTTAAGAGACCTTTAAAAGAAGGTACCACTTGACCCCTTTTTTCTTTTAAGATTTTGGGCGTAAATCTTACCCCTGCTGGAGGGTTGCAGTTTAGGGGGTGAAAGTAGCAAAAAATGTTTACTCCCAAAATTACAGATATGTAATTTTCAAATTATTTTGATCATTTGCCAATATTTTATTTTAATAAAATAGTATCTTTATTTAAAATATTTAAAGACTATAATAAAGTTTTATAAAAATTGTTTAGTAATATAGTTTTTTACTCGTATTCAAAATAATTATTTTTGAGTAAACAATGTTGTTCTGCTGTGTTGTCAAGCAGACGAAGATGCTTCAGAATTCTGTAGTTCATTAATTTTAAAAGAAAAATATTTTTGTCTCTTAAATTGTTTTACAGTTTGTGGTAAGGGTAGTCAAAATATTTAATGTAAGAAGTTAGACAGGGATATGGCTATCTGAGCGATTCTTAGTTGCTACTCATACATAACCAGCAAACATCAATTTATTTAAAAAGCGTTACGTTATTTAAATAAAACCTCCTGCCTGGCTATGGTATCGCTGTCGCTTCAATATACACTTCAGGGGCGCAATTAACTGTCGCCTGGTTCTTCCCAGAGATAAATTGCTTTTCTTAGCTTAGAATAATCAACAGAACATGATATCACCTCTAAACAGTCACAGTTAACACAACTATCTTACCTTCGCATGGATGTACTTCAGCCTTACCTTCTGATTGATGGCTGTAACAGAATACGCAGAAAAGAAACTGTTGACACCAGCAGTGCTTTAGTCTTCGTAGATGAAAGTACGCGTGGTATATTGTGGTGTATCCCGTGGGACAACTTAAGGTGTGGCCTTCTGATGCATTTTTTTATGAAAGTCCCCAACATATAATTCGGAGGCGTCATTTATTTAAAGGAACAAGAATTTATAGCCTCTGTCCATACGATATTTTTTGGGTTCAGTGTACTATTGGCACCGTGGCCCGTATTATTGCCATGCCACCGCCCTTTTTGATCGTGTTTTATATCTTTAAATTAGCAAATAAACTAACTTTAGTTCTCAGGTTTCTTTCATCTTTGCGCTTTCGGAGAAAAAAAATGTGTTATCACTTTTAGTCAGCGCCAGGTTGGCAAAGCTCAAACGTTACGGGCATCTAAAATCAAAAATAAAGAATATTGATCTTAGTAAATAAGGAAAATGACAATTTTCGATAAAATACACGACTGCTAATTTATTTTAAGGCAAATAATTGTTTTATTTTAATTTTTGCTTTTTATATCATGTTGTCTATGGGTACTTTTAGAAGAAATTAAAGTAGCTTTAATATTTTTTCTCGAAAACGAAGGTAGATACAAAAAATACAAGAGATTAAAAAGTTGTATTATTATTTGCTTAATTATAAAAAATATAAAAACGTCAAAAGTCAGTGGCGTACTTTTATTTCTTAATAATATAAGTTGCGGTGCCCACTGAGACCAATAAACTTCGACTGAAAGAAAATTTCGAGTTGTGAAGGTTTGAGTTATAGAGGTAACATATTGTCAACTTTAATAGATACTATTTACAGTCTCTTTCTTACAGATACGTTTTATATTTTACCGCCCTATTTTTCTTTTTAGATTTAGAAGAGGATTTAAGCAATTCTTCTCATGCTTGCCGTTCGTTCACGTTAGTCCAGAGCTTTAACCAGAAGAGAAGTCCTTACTAGTAAAAGAAGATCGTACTCGGGGTCTCCTGATCATAATAGAATAATTCGAAATGGTACTTTTTTTATATATACTCGTAATTGAAGGGCCTATTGTAAACACACGATAAGCATAGTCACAAAAATCTGTTATTGAGTTATTTAGGTTTATTTTTGAAAATAGTTGATTTAACACATTTTTCTTTAAACCTTTAAATTTAATAATTTAGTATTTTGTGGTTGAGGCTTATCGTGTTTTAACAATAAGCCCTTTAATTAATTATCTCCAATAAATAAACATATTTTTATACAACTTAGGAAAGAATAACACACATTTATTTTTTTACAACTTAGAAAATTATGATTCACATTTATTTGAAGATCTGAATATTTTCTTATATTTTAACTAAAATATTTTTAAAACATTTTTAGGTTTTAATCAGAAAAATGGCAATGTCTCGAATAATAAATGGACACAGCGATTCAATCACCGGCTCTCAGATAGTCAAATTTGTATGTATAAGATTTTTAATGTGGCATGCAATAAGTATTCAAGTTTTTGCGAAATAATTTTCTTCACTGTGTTTATTTTTTTATCTTTAGTTCTATGACAATTATTTTTGGTGTGGTAGAGCTGGTAATTTCTAAATCATTCATAAAAGATTGCATGTCCCATTAAATAATCATGCTTTAGTCAAACATACAAATTTTTACATATTAGGTGCCCTAAATTAATTTTTTTATACGATATGTTTTAAAAGTAAGTGGCTCCGATTTTAAGTTTTTTAAATGGTAATTTAGACTTTGAAACATATTTTAAAATTTTTTTGACTTCTGAGACCATTTTAACTCAGAATGTGACACGCATTCTTTATTTTTTTAAATCATTTTTAATGCTGTATCTAGGTGGCCATATTCGTAATTTCAAGTGTATACAAGGTGAAAATTAACTGATGGCTAAAAACACAGAATATGATTCCTTAGCTTATTTTAGAAAGAAAAGTTCATATGAACATATGTCTTAAACATCCAAACTTTTAACCCACAGGGTGTCAAAGTTTTAAAAAAATATATATTTTTTTTTTATTTTTTTTATATATATTTTTTTAACCTCTAAAATATTTTAAATAAATTTACGTTAAACATCCTAAGTACCAACAGGGGAGTGTTTTAAATATTTTCACCAGTGGCGTCTGTACGGGATGTATACTGGAAATTCTTCAAAAAACATATGATACGCCATTACCTTTTTTTTAATTATTTTTCTAAAAATTTTATTTATTTTACAACAAATTTGACGCAAAAAAATAAACATTTTGATGCATTTTTGACAAAATTATTTTAAACTAGTAGATAGGTGCCCTATTTTTATTTTTTATGAGAAAACGGTGCGTAGTACAAAAAAGTCAAGAGGTTAAATTTTGTTACAAAATAAATGAAAAATTAAAAAATGGTTTTTATTATTGGAAAAATTAATGGCGTATTATTTTTTTAAACAATTTTCAGTATTCATCCCGTACGGACGCAACTGGTTGAAATTCTCTATGTTAGAAAAATCCTTTTGGTGCTTAGTAGGTTTGAGCCAAATTTCGTAAAAATCTACAACAGTTTTGATACAAATCAATGCAAAACTACCACTCGACTACACACATAGTTTTAATTGTAAGCAAGTTGAAACACGAGCAATAAATCAACCGGCGCGGCGGCTGATTCGGTTCAAGCCAAGCAATTGACGCTACGCGATCGACTAAACGTACAACTTGATACCTTACACACTCCGTCTTGCATTACGACTTAAGACTGCGCAAGCAAAACGTTCGATAAGCATGCGTGTCTGAGGGGCTTTAATGCAAATACATACTGGGTTAATAAAAAGTACTACAATTCTTAAATATCTATAAAACTACTAAACCTACATTTACCAATTTGTTTTGAAAAAAGTATCTGAAAGGTATCGGGCATAAATCTAAGTTAGAAAAATCCTTTTGGTGCTTAGTAGGTTTGAGCCAAATTTCGTAAAAATCTACAACAGTTAAAAGTTATGATAAGAAAACGATTTTTTTAAATTTAACACCCTGTAGCTTAAAAATTAAAAGAGGTTTAGGACACATGTTTATATAAACTTTACTTCCTTAAATAAGCTAAGGAATCATACCCTATATATATATATATATATATATATATATATATATATATATATATATATATATATATATATATATATATATATATATATATTTATCAATTTCAGGAACTATGCGAATGTCCTTCAATCCCTACACTACCATGGGCGGCCGCCCCTCTCCTTCTTCTTCAACTAACACGTGCTACAGTCAAGTGCCCGATGACGTTTTGGCCCGACGGTGTGAGATGCGTCAATTCTCCTGACAAAGGGCTAATTCGGGAATAAATGGGAACAACGGTAACATCACAGGCAGCAACTCATCAGGTACCGGGGGATCCCAGAGAAGGACGTGGATCTAGGGAGGGGATCCTCACGGGAGCCGAGACTAAGCGTTAGGCCCCGTGAGGATGATATTTTAGAGGAGGAGAGTAAATTGTAACTTTATTTGTAGATGCGGACTTGATTATTTTAAATTTAATTTATTTTATATCAAGTAGGTATACTTGTAAAGAAATAATTTAATATTTTATCCCATATCTTTGTAGCTGTATTTCTTAAATTATAGTGTAAAATACTAAAAATAATAAGTTTGTATCTTTTATTATTTATTTTTAAAAGAGATAATTAAGCCGTAGCAACAAATATACAGTGTCTTTTAAATTGGTAATGCATTTATGTTAGCGTGAAATTCTTTAATTTATATCTTATTTGTACAATGTATCAGCAAACTGCGTAACACGTAACAATATTTGACTGAATTTTAGACATTTCCCAAAATAACTACACTATGTAGGTTTTACTGTACTTCTAAGGACCATTTTATTAATCACACTAATCACACATATAAAGAATAACACAAAGTTTTTTTCTATACACGTCAGCATTTTTGTTTTGGGGTGGCCAATGAAGCCGAAAACTTTTAGGGGAGGACAAATGGTTAGTAAGATAATCAAGTCTCAATTCAACTGCAACTGGAAATTTTTTGGTAAATTTCAAATCGTTATTAATCTTAAATAAAATGCAATAGCAAATGCGGCTTTTACCGTTTTGTAGAATAACTTTTTGGAAAAAATGGCCATTTCACTTTGTGTAAATTTTCACTTGTTTTTATTCTACAGAGTGTAATGGAAAAGTCCGGTTTTTTACAAAAACTTTGTCAAGAGCGACATTCTACAAAAAAATAGTTTTTAATTTTTAATTATATAGTGTTATTCAGTAGACCATTTTGAAAAAACAAGTTTGTCAGATTTTTGATATCTGCTCCATTTTTCATGTAATAATTTTTTTTCAAAAATTGATTTTTTTTCATATTGTACTCCCTGTATTTAACAGTTCATCACAGCGATTAATTTTTTTAGATAATTTTAAATGTACATAAGTACCCTTTTAAAACTGTATTAGAATTTTATTTCTAAAAAATTATTAACGCGTCAGTAGCGTCGAAAATGTAACTAAATTGTATTTTGGTAAAATTTCAATTCCCAAAGTTTCTGTGAGCACCACATATTCTGTAATTAAGATTTTAATTGTTTCTCTACAATTTTTAGAAACTACGGACATTTATCTCGGGACGGTTTTTACTTTTTTTAAAAAGTCATCAGTGGTGTAGACATAATTTTTCTTCTGAATGCTCTTTTTACTTGCCAGAGGATTATTGCATGGAAGTAATAATTTGTAATTCGGGTTATTTTAGGGCATTTATCGATTAGCTTAGAACAAACGTTAACATTTTTTTAAATCTTAGTAATTTTAGAAAAAAATATACAGGGTGTTTCAAAAAATTAAAGCTTCCACATTTGTATTTTTTTTGAATATACCAAAGATGTTGGCAGGAAGTTCTTATAACAGAATTTTAAAAGTTGGATAAGAGAGATTTGGAGAGATTAGATTAGAGATTTAAAATGCAGGTACTTGCGTTTTTTAAAAAATAAACCTTGCCACTTTTACCAAAACACTAATAAGGCATTTTTATTAATTTTGACAATATATATGAACATGCCGAGAAATGCTTCATATTTTATTAAGTAAAAACTATTCGTCGGGCAAAAGAATAACATGATATCAAATTTGCTTAAAAGTAAATGGAATAATTTTTGTTTCAAAAAAGCAGTGGCGTACAATGATTTTCTTTAAAAAATATTTAATTTAAATCCCGCTCGAACGCCACTGAAAAAAGATAAAAATATTTTACTTTAAAAAATGCCTCCCAATGTATAGTGGCATAGAGTAAGAAAATTATAAGAGTTATCATGGAATAGCCGATTTAAGGACAGGTCATGCGAAAACTCCCAATATAATTTTATTCGTTTCTCGTTGAAATACCGCCAGTTAGTCATTTCAGTAAGCTTACGTGTCTCCCCACCTCTGATGTTACACGAGGCGAGGCTTCGACCGACGCATTTAAAGTGTAAACTGGCAACAATGAGAAGCCTGCCGCCAGCCTGCCGCAAAAGCGGTACGAAAATTTTAGCATGCCATGGTTTCTCTTATCCGTAGGTATGTTACTTTATGATAGTGGCTATGTACCAAATTTTATTAAAATTTGTAGAGTGGTATCACAGTTATTATAAAAAAAGGTATATATTTTTTAAAGTTTTACACCCTGTATCTCAAAAGTTAGGACACTCAGAACATAAGTTTATTTGAACTTTCTTCGTAAAATCATCTAAGGATTCACACCCTGCTTTTTATTAAAAAAAAATACAAATGTGGAAGCTTTAATTTTTTGAAACACCCTGTATATTTTTTTCTAAAATTACCAAGATTTAAAAAAAATGTTAACGTTTGTTCTAAGCTAATCGATAAATGCCCTAAAATAACCCGAATTACAAATTATTACTTCCATGCAATAATCCTCTGGCAAGTAAAAAGAGCATTCAGAAGAAAAATTATATCTACGCCACTGATGACTTTTTTAAAAAAGTAAAAAACCGTCCCGAGATAAATGTCCGTAGTTTCTAAAAATTGTAGAGAAACAATTAAAATCTTAAATACAGAATATGTGGTGCTCACTGAAACTTTGGGAATTGAAATTTTACCAAAATACAATTTAGTTACATTTGCGACGCTACTGACGCGTTAATAATTTTTTTAGAAATAAAATTCTAATACAGTTTTAAAAGGGTACTTATGTACATTTAAAATTATCTAAAAAAATTAATCGCTGTGATGAACTGTTAAATACAGGGAGTACAATATGAAAAAAATCAATTTTTTGAAAAAAATTATAACATGAAAAATGGAGCAGATATCAAAAATCTGACAAACTTGTTTTTTCAAAATGGTCTACTGAATAACACTATATAATTAAAAATTAAAAACTATTTTTTTGTAGAATGTCGCTCTTGACAAAGTTTTTGTAAAAAACCGGACTTTTCTATTACACCCTGTAGAATAAAAACAAGAGAAAATTTACACAAAGTGAAATGGCCATTTTTTTCCAAAAAGTTATCCTACAAAACGGTGAAAGCCGCATTTTGCTATTGCATTTTATTTAAGAGTAATAAGGATTTGAAATTTACCAAAAAAATTTCCAGTTGCAGTTGAATTGAGCAGCAGTTTAGATTTCTTTTATGTTTGTCAAGAAATTCCTTGCTTTTAATTTTCCACTAACATTCGTTTTTTTCGAACAAATCAATTAATTCAGAAACAAAACTGTTGCACAAGACTGAATTCAAAACTACTACTCAACCACACACATCGCTTTACTTGCAAGCAACCTTACACACTCCGTCTTGCATTATGACTTAAGACTGCGAAAGCAAAACATTTCGATAAGCATGCGTCTGAGGGGCTTTAATGCTAATACATTCTGGGTTAATAAAAAGTATTGCAACTCTTAAATATCAATAAAACCACTAAACCTTACTTAGAATTTAAACGTTTGTTGAAGACATAGCATATTCGGAAAAAATAATTACTCAATAATTCTTTATGGCTCAGCTGTAGAAGATGTTAACTCTATAACCTCGCCATAAAATGTGCCACTTTTTTCTCGTAATAAAGTAATATTCTATTACGTTGAAATAAAAAAAGGATTTAAATATTTTTAACATTATTTTATACCATTTTTTTGATGCATTAAATTTTATGTGATAAAAATATCATATAGAATGATATTACCTTTTAATGTCAAATAGATTCGTTTTACACAGGGCCTGTAACAAAATAAATTATGTAAGTAGCCCACTGTTTACCTCTAAAAAAACCGGTATGGAAGTAGCATCTGTTTTTGCTGAAAACCCTTTAGAAAGACGTACATTACAAAATTCTATATACGTTTTCTTTCGCAAAGGTCCGGAACATGTGTTGAATAAACAAAATAAAAAAAAACGCTTTTTTTTCTACTTTAGTTGCTAAATCCCTTGGAAGTATTGGTAATAAAAAAGATTAAAATGAAAACATTTTTTTGCAAAAAGTAACAATAAAAAGAAACGATTAAAAATAATACTCAGTTTTTATTTATTTTAATTAAAGTTACAGACATTTTTTTGCCTATAAGCAAATTGGACATCTTCGAGAATTGTAAATAAAATTTTTACTACAAATAAGATATACACGTCGTGCCAGCTCGATGCGTTCAACTGAGTTTTTGTGATTTGAATACTTTCTGAAAGGTTGACGCATCGATCTCGTTTAGTAGTTGCATTAGACTTGGCAAAAATTACCCATGAATGTTTTTAAGTGGCACCACGTGTATCAAAATGACGCTTTGTTTCATGTGAATCTTTGTAAGTATTGGTCATAAAGAAAGATTAATATAAAACGATTTTTTTTTGCAAATAAGTAACAATAAAAAAACGATTAAAAATAATACGCAGTTTTTTAATGATTATAATTAAAGTTAAGAACATTTTTTGCCTTTAAGCAAATTGAAGATCTTCAAGAATTGTAAATAAAAATTTTACTACAAATAAGGTATACGTCGTGCCAGCTCCATGCGTTCAACTGAGTTTTTGTAATTTGAATAATTTACTTAGCGGCTAGAGGTTACACACGCATTGGCAAAATTACACATGAACGTTTATAACTGGCACCACGTGTATCAGACTGTTAATAGGTCAATTAGTTGCCACGATATATCGCACTGCTGCTAAAAGAGTGTAACAACTCAAAAGTATTATTATAAGCAAATTAATGTTATAAATTTTTTTCTGAAAACATTTATTTGTCAACTACCATGTTTATTTTAGTTTAGTTTAACAATCTTTCTCTTAACGATTTTTCAGTTGTGACAATAGAAATTTGATTATTCCAGCCAAAAAATGTTAGCAAAATTTTTTGCTACGCGTTTTCTCAGTATAGATGTTATTATATTCTCTGTCATTCTGACAGTGACAGATTTATTTTAAAATAATTGGAAATAAAACACTATTTTTTCCTTTCCTTTTAATTGTTAATGAGCATATCAGCATACTGCTGATATTCTAATAACCAGCAATAATTGACGTATAGTGTGTTATACATTTTGATTTAGAATTCATTACAGAGTCAAAATTTTTAAAAATATATAGGGTGTTCCATTAAAAAAGAACCTTCTTGACAATGATTTTTTTTAAATACCCTGCATATAAACTAGTAATGCCAATAAAAAAATGTATTCGGATAAAGATGTTTTATTTTTGTATCTTGTACAGGGGAGAAGTTATTTCGTGTATAAATAGAGTTGGGACATCCTGTATATAGGTAATCTATAAATGCCAGCAAATATTATTGTTTTTCACATGGTATTAAATATAGGTATTTAAAAAATAATTTTAGAAAGGCTGGATAATTGGTTTCATACCAATGCCATAAAACCCAACTACACACACACACACACAAAATAATTGTAGAGCTGAAAAATGTTGCCTAAACAAAAATGTATTCTTATCTTTACTTCGCGTGTTGTAAAAGAAGAGATTAAAGAATATTATAAAGTAAATATTAAAAACCCATATTAAATTTATTATTTTTATTATTAATCATTAAATATCAGAAGTATGCAATTGTTCCATAAATATTTTTCATGGTTAATTTTCCTAAATTTTAATACTTATTATTGTTTATGATAACAAGTAGTTCAAAATAGATGCATTATCAATTAGGACATAATATAATGTAGAAATTGTAAAAAATAATTATTGTTTTAAACAATTTTTTAAGAAGTATTTTGCATAACTGTAAATAACTGTTAGGCTAGCTAAAAAGATAGGCATTTCTATATCAAGGCTTTTTAAAAGGTCGGTCAAAACGAAAAAATGACAGAAAGCAAAGTGACCTTTTAACAAGTTATAAATATCTTTATTATTTGGTGCAGTCTTCCCATAACTAGGATTCTGTTAAATATTATGCTTTTAATATACAGGGTGTGCTACAAACATATTTCACTAAAGAAACATTGCTTACTTTTCACAAAAGTTTTTGAGATTAAACCATACAACATTTTTCTCGTATATTTTGGAATTTTGGACCTATTAGACAAACATCTTTTTGACTGACCCTGTATAAAAAAGAAAACTGTAAATAAAAACCTGCACCTATCAATCATTTTGTGTAAAATTTACCAACTGTTTTCTAGATGTAAAAGCAGGGAAAACATAAACGCTTTAAACCTATATTTAAAATGCCTAAAAAAGTATAGCAACATTTTTACTAAAACTCTCTGTATTAGTGTACAAATTTCTATCCAATCAAATCCTTTTGCCTTAATTTTTTACTCTGAGCCCGTCTAACACAGAAAATCATTAAAATCCTTGACTCAGTAATTAAGACATTTCGTTTCTGTTCTTAGCCTAACAAAAGTTTAGCATCTAAAATTTGTTGTACAAATTTATCCCTGTAAATAAACTTACTTGTGGTTAAAGGTTTGATCACAATTAACTGCACCAAAGCCGCACCGATCCCGGATTAACAATGATAGAGGAAAGTGGTGCAGATTAATTATGACAAATTAAAAGCACTTTTCATGTCCTCAAATAAATAAAAAGCATTTTTGTCTACCTAAGTCTATTGTCTTAAGTATGTATATCTCCTTGTTTAAATAAAAGAGATTTTCCTACTTATCTATGTTCATTTTTATTCATACTTTCAGTGTAGTGAAGGTAAAACTGTGATTTATTCACATGTAATTTAAAGCGTAGTATTACATACTTAAATTTTATCAAATTAAAAATCTTTTTGCTTTAGGTTTTTGGAAAGTAAGTTCCTGAATATGCCTTCTAAATTGTGGTACCCAATCTTTCCAAAACATTTATTTTTTTGTCCGTGATCCTGATTATACTTTTTACGAAATTCACTTCCACCATGCTGACCTGCTTGACGGACAAAAGCTATTTCCTAATTTAAAGTTTTTATGGAAAGTACTTTTAATTGTAAAGACTTCCAGTGCTCTGTAAGACATAAGAACTTACAGCTGGTATGTTCCTTTATTAACTCATTTATTTTGTCTACTGAGTCTCTATGACGGCATTTTTTGGTGAATAATGCTAATATTTATAAGGTCTTTCTTGGAGGAATTTTATGGTCAAATTTGTTTTCATTTTGTTTGGTAGCTTGCGGGCGCTTGTCTATAAAAATTTTTCATCATAGTTTATTCTGTCCTTAAATCTGGCTATTCTTCGTTTATATACCGGGCAATTTATATCTCTGGCTGAGTGCTGCAAATCTAAAAGTTTCATTTTTTTACAATTTGGGCAGTTTAATTTTTTCCTCTTTGCAGTCTTTCGCTAAATGTTGTCCCCCCACATTTATGGCAGCACTCTTTTTCGGTGCAGTATTTGGCTACGTGATCATAACCAGAGCATTTAAAACACAATGCAAGATTTATGTGTTCTGTGCATAGACTGTTACTAGGTCGAAGAAAATAGTACGTCTTTTCAACCATTTTGTAGCCTTTGCTGGAGCTTGTAAAATCCAGTTTTCTTTGTCGGATTTCTGCATTGTCTTTTCGTAATTACTTTGATTTTATCCTTAATAGTTATCTGAAGTTCGTCTGACAATGTCGTAGTTTAACCTTTCTAATTCCTCAAGAAATTCACTATCCGAGAAGCCTCTTATTGATACCTGTAATCACAAACATGGGGTCGGAAATTTCATTTTCTTTATATTTGATTTTATTTGAGGTACTAATTGCCATTTTTAATTTCTCTTGCTGGTTTTTATCGTAACTTTCTACAATTATGGCGCCATTTTTTGTTTCTTTTATACTTTTGAATCCCTTTCCTACGTCATTTGCGGTTACGTGTTGTTTAAGAACTTTTATTGTTTCCTTTGGATCATTATTATTGTCTATCCTAATTACCGTTTCATGCCTTTTGGTCGTCTTTGGTGTTGTCCAATTTTTTTCTTCCAGTGTTTTTAGTTTGTATTCAGGGGCATATTGACTGGTGGTTGCCTTGTTATTAACAACGTTTGCATATGATTTGTCGTCGTTTGAAGTTTGTTGTTTATTTTTCAAACATTCGATCGTTTGATGCTGTAGCCTTATGTTTTCTTTTTCTATTTCTCCCGTTTTAAATACCAACATTGTAAAAAAGTTTATAAATATCAGAATGTGCATCTTTAAGTGATTTTTGATCATTGGCAGACAAACAGATGTTTCCATCTTGGTCCTTATCCTTGTTTATGACTGCATCAATTCCATCAAGAGACATAAAAACTTTGTAATCATACTTTCTGTCAGAGTTTTATTCGAGTTTATGTTATTAGCTTCTGTATTATGGGTTTCCTTTTGCTTTCCTCACATTGCCGTTTGTGGCTATTTTCCATATCTGGACTAGTTCCTGCTGACCTTGGCCTTTTGTTAACATTTGCTAAGATTTCCTTATTGTCTGGTATTGTTTCTGTAGTTTTTGGGGGCGTTCTAAAAACCGGGCGCCTAGGAGTAAACGCAACATTTGGATCGTAAAGAACATCCGATTCATCAAAATTATTGATCACTCCTGGTATATGGCTTTGTTCGGTTTGTTTACCTGGCGAGCTTATCAGTTGGTCAGTATTGTCCTTGACACTCTATTACTGCATTTATTTCCGATTTAGTTATCTTTACAGAAATTCATAATCGACAAGGTAAGGAGTTGCTGCAAGACAACTCATAAAACATTTTACTTTAGTTCAATAAATAATATGTTAAAATCTTTTCCTCTTTTGTTAAGTAACCATGAGAAGTGGTTTCCTTAAAGCTGAATTAGAGGAAGAAGAAGAATAATTCTTCTTAACATATATACGGCAATTTGTATTACGATGGTAAAACGTTAAGGTTTATTATTAAATTGCCTAGTATTGCACTAGATTTCACCAGCGAGACACCTTTAAGTTCTGGCCAGACCTAACCGAAATGAGCCCGCAGCCATGCGTCTCGCTGGTGAAATGGGGGGATGCGGTGAAAGAAGTTTTGTAATTAATAAAATTGGAGTAATATAAGTCTGTTATAATATGCTTTTGATTACACCTGATAAAACAAATAACCCTTCACACATAAGGTAACAGATTTACCCATTCCTCACTCGAAGTTTGGATAAAAAGGAACAGAGATAAGTAGTCTGTTTTATTTGAACAAGAAGATATACATTCATAAGACTCAGCTTGACAAATATGCTTTTTATATTTCTTAGGACATGAAAAGTGCTTTTAAATTTATCCAAATTAGTTTGCTCCACTTTTCTCTATTATTGTGAATTCGAGCTCGATGCGACTTTGGTGCGGTTATGTGTGGCCAGAGCCTAAAATTTCGGAAGTAGAAATTTTTAATAAAAAAGGTTTCTTTCCTCTCTTTTTAAATTACCTAGTTTTGATTGTAATAGAAGGAGGCAAACAAAATACCTTTTCCATTAGAAATTTCAACTCCCTAAGCCAAAAATCGGGGCCCAGACCTTAAATCGTATTTATCTACATATGCCGCACACACCTACCTATTTGTATACATTCATATCAAAATGGTTAATGTTATTCGTAATCTAAACAGATATTGACCAATTGTGTGATACTATGTAAAAAAATATATATTATACCTGCCGTTATTAGAAGTAAAAAATACTACTATGATCTAAGAACCTATATTATAATACACTTAGTCCAAGAGCTAATAAAATAAACTGTTTTTTATATGTTTATACACCTAGAGAAAAATGCAAATATTTTTATTGGCTATAAATAATATCACTGGTTAACAAAACTTTTAACTTTTTTTTGTCACATGAAACCTATCAAATTTTGAATCTTGGGTGACCAAACAATAATACAGGGTGATTCAAAAATTGATCACGAAACTTAAGGGGCGAGTGATTCTACTTGACAAAATAAGGGTAGAGCTTCATATAATTTTTTTCAAAATGACATTTGTTTTCGAGTTTTTTCGCCATATTGCATTTATTTTTTAACCAATCCAGTTGATACTTGACACACAAATCAAGGTTAGCAGATTCTAAAATTCTAAGACAAAAAAACTTTTTTAAATACCGCCAGAGGGCACTTTACCTAAAACTTCAAATTTATTTACATCATAACTTTTTTATTTTAACAGATATCGCAAAGCTGGGGGCGCCATTTTATAGACAATCAAAAACTTAAAAGATAAGGTACTATTTATTAAAGTGGATAAATACCTACATACATACAGGGTGTCCAGTAACTCAACCGACAAACTTAACCAAACGATTCTACAACAAAAAATAAGAAAAAAACTTCATATAAACATATGTCCTAAACGTCTTGAAAAAAAAATAAAAAAAGTTTTTTTTTTAATATTTAACACACTGTAGTTCTAAAACTTAGACGGTTAGGACATATGTTTATATAAAGTTTTTTCTTATTTTCTGTTGTAGAATCGCCCTGTAAAGTTCGTCGGTTGAGTTACTGGACACCCTGTATGTGTAGGTAGGTAATTTGATTGAAATTGATGAAAACTTTGATGTCTATTGGTGCCTAAACGGTGAGATTTATCGACTTTAATATAGAGTACCTTATTTTTTAAGTTTTTGATTGTCTATAAAATGGCGCCCCCAGCTTTGCGATTTCTGTGAAAATAAAAAGTTATGATGTAAATAAATTTTAAGTTTTAGGTAACGTGCCCTCTGGCGGTATTTAAAAAAGTACTTTTGTCTTAAAATTTTAGGATCTGCAAAGCTCGATTTGTGTACCAAATATCAACTGGATTGGTTAAAAGAAATGCAATATGGCGAAAAATTCAAAATAAAAATTGAACTTTGACGGCTTGTAACTTGAAAACAAATGACATTTTGAAAAAAATTATATGAAGCTCTACCCTTATTTTGTCAAGTAGAATCACCCACTTAAGTTTCGTAATCGATTTTTAAATCACCCTGTATATTAATAAAAAAAATGACACATCAGATTTTCTTGTGACATCAAAGCACACATTTTCGTAAAAAGTACAAAAACAACTTTACCTAAAAAACTGTTACTTAATATACAATAAATACTTAGTATTGTCGTGAATATTTAGCTTCTGGTGGGTGTCTTTTAAGTCTCCAACAATAATCTTTTAGCATCCCAGGATTTTAGTTCCCTTGATAACAATTCTCCATTAAGAAAATGTCCTGATGGAACATCTCTGTTCGTCACTCACAACACCCAAATTTGTGGGAAATAAGTCCAAAATATGTATTTTTAAGGTCAATATTATTGTAGCAATATTTATATTGATCATTAATATTCAAGGTGTAACGGCATGGCTACCGCGTTCATTCAAAAGCCAGAGGGGTAAAAAATCCTTAGAAAAGCTTAATTTCTACCCTTCAAAATGTACTTTTTCTTGCATTTTCCGACACTACCGAAAAGACAGCACCCCACTCCCGGCGCCCATTTACAAGGGGTAAACTGACATAAGGTATAGTAAAATATTGCTTCAATAATAGAGAATTATTGCACAGTGAAATAAGGCCAGGCACTAATAATACCAGCCTTATTTTGACATCTGAGCTTGCGCAGATGCATGGCTTTATTTATGTCGGTTTTGGGTCGTGCCTTATTTTGGTCTTATTTTAACTTCGGAACTGTTCGTCTAACCGAACGGCTGCCGACCACAAAATCGAAAAGTTTTTAGAAAGTAAAAAGACTTAAACCCTTGGCTTTTAAAATTGATTTCTGTAAATGTGTTAAACAAAACCCTACAACACAAAACAATAAAGAAAAACTACTTAAAAATTTTTCCCATTTTTTTTTAGGTTAATGGTACTGTCAACATGATTTGCAATAATTCTAAATTATAAGTACAAGCACTATTCAAATAAGGCCGGTATTAATAATTCCTGAGCTTAATAAGACAACTTGCAATAATTCTCTATTACCTATCTTAATATTCCTTATGTCGAAGAAGGCTTCGGCAGAGTCAGTTCGGCTCTATGTACGATTAGCCTGTTGGCCAAACACAAGTATAATGTTTTATACTGTATAGTATGTTCGAACTTCGTTGTAATGACTTTTTAGCTTAAGCTTACAGGAACAGGAAAAAATAATGACACCTCCCTAAAAAGTTTCTGCATTCGCCCATGGCAATTTGTACTTTCAGAGTGTAATAACATTTTAAAAACATTTTATCCTGTTTTCTTTTGGGCTAGAATGTTTACAGTTAGCTCCTACTCTACTATGAATGTAAATAAAATGTAAAGATTTTATTTAAAATGTACATAAATCCTGCCTACTCTCAAAGGTAATGAACTTAACAAGGAATGCTGGATTTTTAATATCTGTCCTTATACATATATAGGTTATATGTTTGTGACGCCACCGTTTTTCCAAGAATATGGAATTATTTTTATTTGTTGCATATTTTTCTAAGTAACGTAAGTAAGAAAAGGCGAAGACGAGCATTTATTAAAAGATAAACCCTAGCATACTAATAAAATATTTAAAAATAACTCTTTATTCTTAGAATTTAGAGACATATCCAAGGGTTACTGTTTACAGGCTTGTTTCTACGCTTGTAACATAAATTGTGACTAACAAGTAAAACTTGATTTATAGCTTTGTATTTTTTGTGACATTTCCACATATTTGTTTTTAATTTTAAGTTGTTGGTCATTTTTAATGTTTGTTTTTTTATATTTTAATAATTTATTGACATTTTATATATTTTTTAAATTTTTGTATGTAAATGTTTGTTCTATTTGTTTGTATTTGATGATATTTTCCTTAGGCTGGTTTTACACTTATCAATCTTCTTGTCAAATAATTGATACAATTTATTTGAAGAGAGAAGTGTAAAATAATAAATTATTTGACAAACCCCTTTGAAGCAAATATCAGGGTAAAACCATACACCACACCAATCACGATAAAATTTAGGTTAAGTAGTTGCCAACTATCAATTTTTAATTCATTGGGTTGGTAGTTTTAAAGTTTTGCATCAAATATTTGGCGAAAAATAGGACGTGTTCTAATCCTTTAAACAAATTTGACAAGGCAAACTTGAATTTCTTTGATTTTCAATTTTCTGTTTTACAATATCAAATTTATTCAAGATAAACTTGGTCCAACTTATTTAACAAGAAATTTGGTAAGTGTAAAACCAGCTTTAATGGACATTTTTAAACCGCGTTGTCAATAAGAATCTTCTTTTCTGGATGATAAAGCATATTTTGACTTTAAATTTGAAACATAATATAAAAAACGCGATAAAGCTTCCAGTACGATAGTTATTGTAATTACAGAAATAAAAAAACAATTATGTGGCAAACATCGACTTGTCAGTAAAATTTGACGAACATGGGCTTTAATGTGATTGACCACTCCTTGTTAAGTTTATCATCCTTGGCTTACTCTCATATAATAACTTGAAATAAATGTATTTTTATTTTGTAAATTGTACAAAACAATACAATGTATAAAGAAGAAATGAACTTAATAATGGTTTAAATGGACCTAAAAAATATTTTATAGTAGAATGAATACAATGAATCTTACTACAGTGACAGTTAAACGAAAGGTAATTAAATATATCCTATAAAAGTCTTAAACCCATAAATACAAACAGTTCTGTTTACAATAAAACTGTTTGACAACAACGTAAACCAATCAGTGCAGTTGTTTACTTTATACTCCATATTGTAGCTTTAACAACAATATTTTGCAACAACGTACTGAAACATATTTTTGTAATACAAACCTAATTAAAGTGTCATTCATTATTTAATCAAGATTTTTTATGAAAGGCTTTTATTTTATACGTATATATGATACAGGCTGTCCGACTATATTTAGACTCATTTTGACTGCTAATAACTTTAAAACAAATACAGTTATTATGATGCGGTTTGCGTAGAAAGCCTTAGATTTTTAAAAGTTTTTTTTTTATCATATCCTTGCCATTTGGTTGTGACATTTTTATGAACACAAAAATTTAATGGCCGATTTTCCGATATAGGGCAACTTTTTTTAAATAGAACGCCATGTATATCTTAAGATTCAATATTTTCCCTTAAAAAAATGGAGTTATATGGTTATTGCAAAAAATTATGGGTTTATTGATCTTCAAAAGTGACTACATGGCAATTAAAAGCATTATTTGAGAACAAAAATTGGCATCAAAGCTTAAGATATTCACAATATTAAAAGTTTATAAAAAGTAATCTAACTTAAAGCCTTTTTTGCAACCTTATATGTACACAATTTTCATTGACAAATGATGCTCTTACATGTCATGCAGTTAATTTTTTAGAGGTCAATAATTCGTATATTTTTTAAATAACCATAATTTATTTTACATTTTTTAAGGGGAAAGACCAAATTGTAAGGTTGTAAAAAATATACATGGTCTTCTATTTAAAATACCAAAGTTGCCCTATACCGGAAAATCGGCCATGTTGCTTTTGTGCAGCGGAATTAGACAACCAAATAGCGATGATATGATAAAAAAAGTTTTAAAATATTTTTAGGCCTTCTGCAAATATCGCATCTTCATAACTTGATTTGTTCTAAAATTATTTGCTATCAAAATGGGTCGAACACCCTGTATTTATAAAAAAAATCTAAAATAGAGTACAGTTACTGTAGTGCAGATTAAAAACTTAGATAAAAATCTATTAAATGTGCACAAATACTTGTAAAAATAAAACACTTTTACTTAGGTATAAGAAATAAATTAGAGGTACCTATCTGTGAACAATGAAAACTATTTGTCAGAATTTATGTTTATAAAAAGCAAAAAGAATATGTCAAATAAAATTGTTATAAAATAAAATTTAATGTTTTATTGGAATCAGTAAATAGAGTATGATATGCTAGTTAAAGTAATGCAATAATCATGAGTATTGCTCAGTGGCGGATATATAGGTTTTCCGCCCGTAAGCATTATTTACAAAGCGGACGCATCCCCGATTATAATGAAATTTGGAAATTTGGTATACTGATTACGAATCTTAAAGAATTTTTAGTCGGACTCGTTTTGTTCTCGAGATATTCATCATCAGACTTGATTACCAGAACTAACCTAAATTCACTATTTCCCCTTCTTTTTGCACTCAATTCTTGATTTTTTGGTAAATTGGTACCTAATATTAGATTTTCACCTCTAAAAACCCCATATTTCTATTTATTTTACTCATCTTTTCCATAAAATTGTAAAGGTTTACTTTAAATCGATCGAAATGATTGAAAGTGAGGCTTTGCAATTTTATGGAAAAAATGGTAAAATAAATAAAAATATAGGGTTTTTAGAGGTGGAAATTAAATATTGAGTACCAATTAGCTTTCAGTCAAGAACTGAATGCAAAAAGAAGGGGGAAAATAGTAAATTCAGGTTAGTTTTGGTTATCAAGTCTGATGATGAATATCTTTCGGTTTGTAAATAATTACGAGAGATTCATTTTTGCCGCCTCTGAATTTTGGTACCTTAGTCCACAATCATATCAATTACATTGTCTATCAAAACTGAATTTATTTGGATTGATATTTTTTGAAAAAATTTGGCTTTGTAAAAAAAAGTTAACAAATATACTAATGTAAACATACAATTTAAATAATTTGTACATGGTGAGTCAGAAGTCTCACAAAGCTTATTTACTCGTTATCCATAAAACTTTTTCGTAGGTATATAGCCAAGCCTAAACTTCACATTTTAAAAATATTTTGATGTATACAGGGTAGCTCACAAAAGCGTGCTGATATAAAGTAATGTTTTTTTAATGGATCACCCTGTATTATATTTTTTGTTAGATTCCTCTTTACATTCTAAAACATTTTTATCATATGCTATATAGAATTAAATCTTCATATTTATGAAATATCGGAGTTTCTATTGGAAAAATAGCAAATTCAGGACACTGTTTATAAGGCTACCATTTTCCTATTTTCGAATATTATTAAAGTTGCTTGTCCAAGCAATTAGCTAATATCTCATATTTGTACACCCTATTTATAAAATAGGTTTTCGTTATACGGGGTGTCCAGCAAATAGTGGTAAATTTTGATTGCAAAATCTCGATTTGAATTTTTGAAACAAATTCAATGGTAAAAGTACCTCACATCTAACTTGATTCGTTTTGGGGATATGGGTGTTTTTCAAATTTTGTCAATGTGGCTAGGCACTTGTACACTTGTAACTCGCATGATATTAGCGATAGAAGAAAAATGTAAATAGAAAAGTTTTAGAGATTTTCATATACCTATATTTTTTAATTGACTATTATTTTAAAGTTATAACACAAAGTTGTTTTTTATGGAAAGCCCTGTATAATTCATCACAAATAGAAAGGTCTCCTTAAAAGCCCTAAAATACCACATTTGATATATTTAATTTGTCGTAGAATATTTAGTATATATAGTTTAGAATAAAACACTCTGTATATCCTATCACCATTAAAAAGACCTTTAAGAATGTACCACATAAAAATAGTTTTCTCTAACCAGTCGGAAATATGAGCTTCCAAATCTTAATGCGTATATCTACAATTTTTTAGATTTATAGGGTCATATTTTCACACTAATAGGTAACAGATAAATATAATAAATGTGGTATTTTCTTAAACCTCTTTAAAATATATTCGCAAAGGTAATAATGTACAATAATAATAATAAATTTCAACTAGATTGCTTAAAAAATAAATGCAATATGGCGAAAAACAAATATAAAAATTGAACTTTTAACCCAATCATGATTAGACCATTGATATTACACCAAAATTAAATTAAGTACGCATATTTCATAATAATTAGGTACACGGATAAATAAAATGGTAATTGTCAGTGAAGAAAATATCTAAAAATAACTAAATTTCAAGTATAATAGAATCACCATTGCGATATTCGAAAAATTCATAATCATTAAAGTATCTATGTCGCACCTATATACCTATTTGCCCAGTCAAATATTTTTGCCAAATGGAAATAGAAATATTTGCATAACCAGACAGTACTGCAAAACTGTCACATTGGGAGGAGGGGGTCATGGTTAGTTCTGAATACTTTTTTTTATTTTTTAATTAAAAAAAACTAACCAAAACTAACCATGACCGCCTCAATGTGGAAGTTTTGCATGACCGTCTATAGGACTTCGAACCAATTAAATTACACGTGCTTTTGCTTTTTACTGTAGTCTGTAGAACACACTGTATGCTTAATATGCATTTACCTAGGCAATTGGTTTTTAAATAAAAAATATTTCAATATCTAGTCATTTGGCCAGGCAGAAGGCATTTGCCTAGGCAGAACCCATTTGCCTAAAATAACCATTTGCCTGCGACATCTGTATACTAATATTATAAAGAGGTAAAGTTTGTAACTTTGTGTGTTTGTTTGTAGCCGCTAATCTTCGGAAGTACTGACCCTATCATAAAAATTCTTTTACAATCAAAAAGCTGCACTATTTAGAAGTGTTATAAGCTATATTTTTCTATGATTAAACAAAAAGTCAACGCCCAACGAAGGCACGGGTCTGCTAGTATTTAATAAAGCAATTTTTTTGTGTAGAGATCGTAAAATATTTAGTATTTTGCCCAGTACATAGGATATTGCTATTGATTTTTGTTAATCATTATAATTTTTCTCCAATTTTCGAAATTCGTATTTTGTTTGTGAATAATTATAGTATATGTATTTCTTTAAATTTTGTAAATCGAAATAAAATATTTATGAACTAAATTTGCCGCCCTAGGCTCCAGCCTACTTACCCTTCTGGTAAATTCAGCACTGCTATTGCTTTCTTTACCCTCTGACTCTACCACGTTTTTACCATGTCTTGGGTTTTTAGAAAATTGTATGCTCTAAAAACCAGTGTAACTGAGTTAAACTATGTAGCGCCATCTAGGAGCAGCTTATTGACTTATTTAACAAACCACAACAGCTCTCTAATAGCTTTTTGTATAGCAAAGGATCGACAGGAGATGAGTCGATATTTTGTATGGGGATGTTTTTGTAGACAGAAATCTGTTATTTTTAGTCATACAGAGTGTGACCATTATCTCTGGTTCATCAGTAAAAAACGATTGGATTTTGAATGTGAACTGTGGCGATGGACTAGAATAAAGCCACAAACAGTGCCGGATTAAGCTTAAAGCCGTGAAGCGACCGCTTCAGCGCTGGAAAAAGGTGAGCGCAAAAATAGGGTGCAAGAAAGAGAGCACCTTGAAGAAAAGATGAGGACCTTTTTTTTCTTTTCTTCTTAACTTTTTATTGGGACCATTTTTTTGTGGATGACGAGGCGCAAAAAGCATTGACGTGAAATGGGGGCGTACAAACTAAGAAAGGGTGCCTTTTGAAAGGTAAGGACTTTTTTTTGCTCTTTTTCGGAAAAAAGATTTAGCATCTTGTGTTTCTCCAAATGCATAGGGCGCGCAAAATTTATAGTTCGCTTCACTTTAAAAAGCTTCGTCCGGCACTGGCCACAAACTGGGGATGAATTTTAGTAACCCTTAATAAAGCAAGCAAGTAGGTAAACTTGGTTTACTTTTATACCGGGGACCCACGAAATGACTAGCTACCCAGTCATTATTTGATGGTAGTTAGTTTGGTACACGCCAAATGGGACCGCTTTGCCTAAAACAAAATAAAGAAAAAAGCTCCCCAAAAACCCAAAAAATTTAACGTAAAAAACTATAATCGACCTTTCGGTGGTAACTCTGCCAACGGCATCAAGATTAAATTAAAAAAAATAATAAAAATTGACAAATATTTTAGTTACAAATGTTTAATCTCGATAACGTCGATTTTTAGTTTTTCAGTTTCTTAGATTATCTCTTTTGGTTTTATTTCTTTATTTTGCTTCAGGCAAAGCGGTCCCATGTGTACCCACCTAAATACCATCCAATAAATAAATTCGTCTAACAAATATAAAACATAATCTTCAGGCCCAACTAATTTTCTTTAGTAGTGCTATATAAGTTTGAAATTTTAGTGGACTAAATTGGCTGGATAGGATGTATATTTGTGATGTTAAAGCTTTAATTTAAAACTTTTGCTTTCAACGGTAATACTATCAACTTTGGGTCTTTTAAACCGAATACCTTGTCTATTAAAAAAAACTACAGATTTTTTTTTATTTTTAAGCAAGTACATTGTCACACGTCACACGTCGTTATAGAATTAAAAAAGCCAGGCGGTCATCAGTTCTGTCTCACTTTCAATTATTCCCCTTTTTGTTGCTTGCCCACTATTTAAACGACGCGTTTAAAAAGAAATAGTTGATTCCGTCTTTATTTGTAGGACGCTTGTAGCTTCTTTGTAACTGGTTATTAGTCTACCTATGTTACTTAGTTTTCCTTAAAATACACTTTAAAACTGACACATTAACCACCATTTTATCGCTTTGTTATAAAACCAATAAAAGTAGAATAGGGAGAATGCGATTTTCAAAAGGTATTTAATAAACTGTATTTTTAGCGCCATAAAATTACATCAATATCCCGTTTTACCGACCGACAGAAATTGACTAAGCATTTTCAATAATTTAAATGGATAGTACTTGTTTAAGCCCTAAAGTTAATTTAAACACTTATTTCCGAGTTTTTTTGTTAATTATATGTTATCTCTAAACCTCTAATAGCAATAAAATGGCAAAAAAATAACAAACGCTTAAATTAATGCATGATGGCCTTCTCAATTAAATATGAATTAGGAGAGCGGGTTCATTTGTGTCGGCAAGTAAAGAGTCAACGTTTCAGTATGTGTTTTTTCAGATTCGTAATAAGCGCCCCAAAAACCCCATATACCAAAATTGGTCAAAATCGGAGTTTCCGCCCTGGGGCAAAAACTAAAAGTGGGTCACCCTCGGGCCCCAAAAGATTTGAAAATCAAAAAAAGTCCTCGTGTCTCAACTTTTTAACTTTCTTTATCTTACCAACACACCAAAAATGTAAAGAGCAAAAAAAAGTTTTCATCGCCTTTGTTTTTACTATTGTTGTACTCAGCCCGAGGGCTCTTTTTAACTCCAAGGGGCCCCCTAAGCTAAGCGGCCCCGGGGCACTGCCCCGCCTAGCCCTATAGTAGCTACGCCACTGGCTAATTCTCTATCTGTGAAGGCACCTGAAAGTTTTGATAGAGTGAAAAAATTTCGACTGATAAATTGGCAAAATTTGAACTTTGTCAATAAAAGTCGATCAAATTTACGAAAAAAATACAACTAATGGATTCTCTTTTAGAACTTGTTTTTTTTTAAGAAAGGGGTTATTAAAAGAAAAAAGATAAAGTGTTTTTTTGGGCCAATCTTAATTTAAAAAAATAAATAAAAATCCTATTACAACTTTTTAGCCATATGACCATGCACAGAAAAGCTTTTTATTTTTTAAGCAAAAACCGGTCGTCAGGCATTATGGTTTTTGTTCCTAGAAAAAGCACTTACATACCACATTTTACTTAAAAATATTTAGTTCAAATTCCGTTAGAACCCCACTGGGAAAAACAAAAAAAAATTGTATCAAAAGGGCCATAGTGGGTTTGTACCAAATATTTAAAATAGTATTAGGGATTTTACATATAAACAAAGGTACATATTTTAAAACTTTACCACCAGTTGCGGCTTCAGGGGTGGGCGAGCGCCCAAGCTAAATTGTTTTCGCCCAACCGTTCGCCAAACCCGCTAATTAAATAAAAGGCAAAAAAACGTAAAAGCCCTGTTATTCTGTAATAAAAAAACTTCCTATTCTCATAAACCATTTATTCCATTCCTATTTAAGTAGTAATCCGAATGACGAATTTTTTTAATAAATGATGTATGATCGCAATATTAAAAATTCTCAGTATGTTGGTCTGCCATTAGAAACGGATTTTAGTGTAAAATTTATATACAAAATAAAATAGCCCATCAAATGAAAAAAAAACGTACACTTTGTTCCCGTCATATATGTGTATTTAAACTTTAAATTACGAAATATATATCATTTATTAGCTTTGTTGGCGGGTCTAGTAATGAACTGATTCTGAACCAGAACCGAACTGGTTTAGAATTGTTTTAAAGCGCATGTCTAGTTATTTATTAGTTCGGAATTTTTATTTACCGCGAACGATTTTCTATACAGCTGAGGATGTATTCTAAACTAGCCTTTTGGTTAGGATTTTTTTATGGTTAAATTGGATACTACAAAAAAAATTAAATTCAAACAAAAAGGTAAATTGTTATACTGTCGAAAGCCACTCGAAGTCTCTCGGCGGAAGACGAGGGATTCCCTGCCACCTCTCGTTTTGAACATAAGTATGTGTATTTAACTAAAGATAAAATTCAAACAACAAGAAATGGTAAAATCTTGTAATATTGTCCATATTTTTTAATTAAATCTTTATTTATTTTATTGCATACATACATTTATACGGATACAATTAAAAATCCTTTGTTTATATACGCTCAGAAACACAAAAATATAAAAAAAATATTCAACAGGTATATTAACCCGCATAAAAAGTGGCAGAAACAAATAAACTGTAATACAACGGTTTATTTCTGTACCACTAAAACAGAAAACAGCTGACCATGTCGACAATGCGCATGAAATTCCGAACTGAACTTTTAGTTCCAAAAAAATCCCAGGACTGCTAATCAGGTTACGAACCGGTAACGAACTGATTCCATTGTAACCCGCGAACACAGAACTGTTACTAAAAATTCAGGAATTTACTGACCGCGAACGCTGCTTTTTCACTGCGCATGCGAATAGTCCCAGAACCGGTTCAGAATCGAACCCGCGAACAAAGCTATTAAACAAAATAGAATATACCACGAGGTCAAAGTAAGATGTCATTTTTTGATTTCCACAGCATACCAAGTTTTTTCGATAACCGTTTATTTTAACTTAAAAATGCAAGAAACCAAATATTTGGATTTTTCTGTGCCGTCATGCTAGTGTAGCTTTACTATTAAAAACCTAATCATACAGATTAAATTTTGGCCATCAAGAGGATTTACCCCCAATAAAAGTCCCCTTCACTGGACGAAACTTTATTAGAGTTTTTACCTTTTCTAAGACCAGAATAAATACAACACCTAAACTGATAGGGATGTCTAAATTTTTGTGAGATTTAAAGCAAAAATGTCGCCACTGTTTGAGATAAACGGTTTTTACCCAACTTACAATGGCCGTAGCCAGGGGCGGTCAAATCATGCCACATCCTTTAATTGTAACCGATTATTTTTTTACCTAAACACACCTAATTGCAAATATGGGCATTCAATGATGATATGGCACCCCCTCGGAAAGTTGATGTGACCACCCCTGGCCGTGGCTTGATAAGCTTTTTGTTTTAAGGTTATAGGACCTTAACAATAAGCTTCTAAAAATATTTGTACTTAATTTTGAAACTCCATGTGTTTATTTACCTTCAATATTAATGTTATCATTATTATTGTTGTTTATAAATAAAATTAACCCTTAATCTGTTACGAGGCTTCCTTCCGTTGGTCCGCGTGAATCCCGCCCTTTCTTACCTATAGGGTTGCTCCGCCCCCTACAATTATCGTTTTCGCTGGTTAAAATTGCCCGCCGATTTAAAACATATTCTGTGGTCAAATTACTTACATGAAGTGGTTGGGTGGTCAGTGATATATCAGTGATCAAGAGTTGGTAATTTTATAATTATTAGTTAAAAACAAGGTGAGAAAATATATTAATTTAATTTAAAATTGACAAAATCTCCTAGATTATAAATAATTAAAAATAAAAAGAGAAAAAAATGTTAAATCTTAAAGTGTTAAAAAAACAAAGTTCAGGGGGTGTACATTGTACGTACATAAAATACCTAGGTATATTGAACGTTTTATGTGAAATAAGAAAAAAAATGCTGTTTTGCTTGATTTTGATTTCAGGTGCGCAACTGGGGGTTTTAGTTTTTTAATTTAAAAATAAGACATGGAAATCACAACAAACATATATCAGATGCTGTTGACTGAATAAAGAATAGTCTTAATAATAATAGTTAATTTTCCAAGATAAAAATCTAAAGTTTTAAAAGCAAATGCACTATTTTTGTTCGTCTTGATTAAATTTTATAGACAAATCTTAAATTTTCTACTTTTCAAAAAATCTGTTATATAGTCAGTTAAATTTGTTCTATAAACAATTTTTTACGCAAGACTTTTAGATGCCTCTAATTATAAAAAATAACAGGCAGATTTTTTGGCAAAATTTGAGATTTGTCGTTGAAATTTGATCAAACTCACGAAAAATAAGTTTTTTTTCGCATATTTGAAAATGTAAATTTTCTTTTCCTTATCAAAACATTTTTTTGAGGCACAAGCATCTAGTATATACAAGGTGTTTCCTAACTACGGTACGAACCTTAAGAAGGTAATTTCTTAGGTCTTTTTATGAAAAATGTTTCTATAAACATATGTTTGGATTTGCTTCATATCTGAGATGGTGTTAAAGTTTAAAAAGAAGTCGGTATTTTTTAAATATCCTAAAATTCCTTTAACTGATTTGGATGCAATTTGGTACGCTTACTTTTTTTATCTATTTGACATCCCACGAAGGCATATGCCTAAATACCAGAATATCGTGGGTGTCGGGTTATTAAATGTTTAACCCATCGTTTCCCCTGTCAACGTTGTCAAAGCACTGAAACATGCAGTTATGCATGGTACACTTATTTAGTGTAATAAGGCGCTTCTAAAACTCTACCTGGATTAAGAGTACCCAGAGACAACATGATATAAAAAACAAAAATAAACAATTATTTGCCTGAAATAAATGAACAGTGTATTTTATCAGCAATCGTCATTTTTCATATTTACTAATTGTTTATTTTTTAATTTTTGATTTTTATTTATGCTGTTTATAAAAAGTTTTTGAAATGACTTAAAGTGGCTTTAATTTTTTTCTCGAAAACGAAACGAAAAACAAACAAAATGAAAAAGTCTAAAAAGTTACACATCTATTATTCAATTGCTTAATTAAAAATATACAGGGTGTTTGAAAAATGCGTTAGGAAATTTTAAGGGATCATTATGCAATGTAAAATAATGTTAGTAAGTCCTTTGACAAAATGTCAAAATTTCAGTGGTTACCAAGTTACAGGGGTTAAAAGTTCAGTTTTTATTTTTGTTTTTTTGCCATATTGCATTCATTTTTTAACCAATCTAGTTGTCATTTAACATATACATAAAAATTATTTTCTCTAACAATTTCGGAAATATGAGGTATCAAATTTACGCAATAATAATTCTACAATTTTTTAAATTTATACGGTCATATTTTCAACACTAAGTAAGAATAGGTAACAGATAAATATATTAAATGTGGTATTTTCTTAAATCTCTTTGAAACATCTTTGCAAAGGTAATATAATATGCAAATAATAAATTTCAACTAGATTGCTTAAAAAATAAATGCAATATATCGAAAAAACAAAAATTAAAATTAAACTTTTTACTCCTGTAACTTGGTAACCAGAGAGATTTCGACATTTTGTCAAAGGACTCACTAATTTTATTATTTATTGCAGAATGACCCCTAAAATTTTCTAACGCAAGCTCTTTTAAAGATCTTTTTAATGGTAAATTAATATACAGGGTGCTTTATTAAAAAAAAATAGCACTTTTTGCCCTACCCCGTATATTATTATTAGTATCATCACTGAAAAGATTTTTAAAACGGCTTAAAAAATACCCTAATAAGTACATCTTTCCAAACAGAAACTTAGATAATTTTTAGTACCGCCATTTTGTAACAGGTGAAGATATTGACATTATATTCTAGGATTATAATGTACTCGTCAGGAGCTTAAAAACGATACGCCACAAGACCCCCACAGTCCATTATTTTTTTCCTAAGATGGCGCCCATCCGCCATCTTAATTTTTGTAACTATCATTTTTACGTCAAAAAGTAGTTTATATTCAAACAGAAAAAATTAAGGGTACAAAAGTTAGCAGGGGGACTATTTACGTCCACACTGTATAGAGTGCTTGTTTAAAGTCAGGACCCCCTCCTAACTTTTGAATTGTTTGGTGTTTTTCTTTTATAAAAATTTGAGGACTTTAGTACAGTAACATTAAACAAATTTTAGGCAAGAAATGACAGACATAAATGTCAAACTAAGAGTTGGGCGCCATTAAAAAAAAATTAAATGGAAAGGGGGTCTTGTTTTAAAGCTCCTGACGACAGCAACCCCAGAATATAAAGTAAATACCTTTACCTACCACAAAATGGCAGTACATTGAAACTTACCTGAATACCTGATTTGAATGGCCTTATATCCAAAACTCATAAAGTTGGATATAGGTACCTAATGTGGTTTTTCTATAAGTCCTTTTAGATATCTTTTTAATAGTGATATAATATACAGGGTGCGTCATTTAAAAAATCTAAATTATTTTACCTGCCCTTTATATTATCACCAATATTATCATTAAATAAATTCCTATAAGACCTTTAAAAAACACCACATTACTGCCGTCCAACGAAAAAACACCGTATGCAGGGCCGGCCCGAGAGGTGAGCCAGTGAGGCGACCGCCTCGGACGGCATGTTTAAAGGGGCGGCAAAATGATCGTACAGGGACGGGATCATAATTATTTTTTAAGTAAAGTTAGTTTTAAAATAAAAAAATTGAAAAGTGGTGGAAATTAAAGGTGGAAACCTTTTTCCTTTTTTTGTTCTTTTTTGGTGTTAAAAAATATGTGTGTAAGAGGAAAGAATGAATGGGGTGAAGAATGTTATAAATGGAGGTGGGGACCTATTTTTTTGGTCGCCAAAAATTTTGAAAGGCAGATTTTATTTTCTTTTAGGGGCGGCAAAATTGTAGTCGCCTCAGGCGGCACTTTTCCTCGGCCCGGCCCCTGACCGTATCTGTATATTCTAAGCCTATTTACATACGGTGTTATTCCGTTGGACGGCAGTAATGTGGTGTTTTTTAAAGGTCTTATAGGAATTTATTTAATGATAATATTGGTGATAATATAATGGGCAGGTAAAAAAATTAGATTTTTTAAATGACGCACCCTGTATATTATATCACGATTAAAAAGATATCTAAAAGGCCTTATAGAAAAAAACCACAGTAGGTACCTACATCCAACTTTATGAGTTTTGGCATAATGGCCATCCAAATTGGGTATTTAGATAATTTTCACCATTTTGTAGTAGGTAAAGGTATTATCGTTATAAAGTACTCGCCGGAAGCTTTAAAATGATGTGCCACAAGGCCCCCTTTACTTTTAATATATTTTTTTCAAAATGGCGTCCAGCTGTCAGTTTGACAATTATACCTAAATGCCATTTCGTGCCCAAAATTTGGTTTATGTTGACTTACTTAAGTCCTCAATTTTTTATAAAACAATACTCCTAAATTAAGACAAGCACCTAATAAAACCTTCATGAAATGCCACTGGCCCAAAAATATTAATCTATGTCCAGACATACATACGTATGTTTATAGGAAGTTTTTTCCTAAAAGCTATAAGAAACACCCTTTATTTGGTGTGGGTCTTACATCTCAGTTCTAAAATAAAATAATTTGGAAACCCTAGTAGCCCCCTGTTAGATCGACCTATTAATAATACATATTCATTAATATTTTTCTAGAGTTATTTTTCACTTTTAGAAAGTAAGTTAAAATGACTTCAATATCAACTATAATTCGACAAAGGAATGCACAACCCTCAAGCCCCAGGGAATTTTTTCATAAACTTTACGGTCATCTTGAGAAAAACCATCAATCTGAAAACACTGAGAAAACATCCGACAACAGTGAACAATCATATAACCAAATGCAAGGTAGATTATTTTTTATCGTTTTTAAATAATTGTTTTTCAAAACTTATTAAACGGTTTTTTTTTACTAATTTAATTATTTTTTGATTTGTCCTCAGTTAATCTTTTAGTTAAAATAATACTGAGTGTCCTAAAATATTTGTATAAAATTTTATGAACCAAAAAATTTTTAGACATCCCATATACAGGGTGTCCAACCCTTATTTATACCGCAAATTACTTTACCCCTGTACAAGATACAAAAATAAACTTAAATTAGTTAACGTTTACACAAATACTCTCTTTTTAGTGATAGTAATAGTTATTATACAAGGTGTCTTTAAAACACGATTTCCTTTGGCAAGTAGGATTTTTAAATGGAACACCCTATATATTTTAACAAATTTTGACTCTATTAAATTCTAAATTAAAAATATCTAACACGCTATACGTCAATTAGTGCTGGTTTTTGAGATATCAGCAGTAGGTTGATATACTTATTAGCAATTAAAACTGAAGATAAAAAAAAATATTTTGGTTTTAATTATTTTTAATTAATTCTGTCACTGTCAGAGTAACAAATAATATAGTACCAAGTTATTAATTACCTTCTATTATAAGAACTACTAATAGGTATGTCAGCAATTAAGTTTATTTTAGACACATGTTTACTGAATTTCATTAAAAACAACATTACGTCAATTATGGCGGGTTTTTAAGTTACATGTGAATATGTATCTGAAATTAACTAAATAGCTGACTTACCTATTAGTAGTTCTTACAATGAAAGGAAGCTAATTAATTACATGTTATTGTTTTATTTGTCACTTTGACAGTGACAAAATTATTTAAAAATAATTAGAACTAAAAAATTATTTTCTTTCTTTACTTTTAATTGTTAATGAGTATATTAACATACTGCTAATATCTCATAAACCAGCAATAATAGTGTGTTATATATTTTAAATGCAGAGTTTAATATGAAGTCAAAATTTGTTTAAATATATAGGGTATTTCATTTTAAAAACCAACTGGACAATGAAAATTATGTTTTTGAGTTTTTATATTTACTAGGATTTACAGTAAAAAGTGTGTATCCAAATAAAAAAATTCATATAAAGTTTATTTTTGTATCTTGTACAGGAGCGAAGTAATTTGGTGTATAAATAGAGTTGGGACATCCTGTATACTGGGTGTCCGATAAGTCTACGATAATACTAAAAGGGCTGGTGTAACCACTCATAAGTATTAAAAAAACATAAAATTATCTCGAAGGAAAATCAATGGTTTTCGAGATACTGGCATTAAAATAACACTTTTACAACGGCAAATTACCATGTATAATGTGGCTACATTGGCGTCACATGGAAAACTCTTTTATTTCACAAAAAAATATTCTTTATAAAAGTTTTGCATGGTTTAAAAACTAAATAGCAACCATCAGATATTAAATTTTATTAGTCACCTACAAAGTATGGCCAAAAATGTTATTTTTACTTAATAGTAAGAACTTGTAATTTTTGCTAATATCGAAAATTTTTATATAAAAAAGATGTTTAAAATTTAAAACTACTTCTAAATATGCAATTTTGTTTATTTACAAAAAAAATCTGCGATAATAGTGAAACTTTAGGTTTTTTTAAAATAATGTATAGTACACTAATGTACAGACTTAAGTTTTCTCGATTTTAGCACAATTCAAAATTTAAATTGTTTTTTTCTAGATAAACAAAGTTGCCTATTTAGAAGTTATTTTTAATTCCAAACATCTTTTCTTTATACCAATTTTTAATATTAGCAATATTACAGGTACTTTACTCTTAAGCAAAAATTACATAAGTGGCCAAACGTTGTAGATGATTGGCACAATTTGAAATCTGATGATTGCATGATAGGTTTTGGACCATGCAATACTTCTTATAAAGAATAACTTTTTTCGTAAAATTAATAATAAAAGATTCCCATATGACGCCAACTTACGTAAACACACTGTATATCATATGGTGATTTCTCTAGGTGTAACAATTAAAAATCCGATCCGCAGGAGGACGATTTCGCCGATTTCAAGTGCAAATATCTGGAAAACCTACGATTTTTTACTGCGGTCATTTTTTGATTTTCTGGGTGCTTATGGGTTGTTTTATCAGCCCTTTTAGTATTATTGTTGACATTTCAGACACCCTGTATATTGGTACTTTTGGTACCTAGGAAAATTATTAAAAATAGAAGCTTGCATTTAGTAAAAAGATATTCATATTGCAAGAAATATTATTATTGTATTTACAGACAAACCTTTGGTGGATACACCATGCAACAACTTTGTAAAACACCCCAAATATAACAGCACCAGTGAAACATCAACAGAAAAAATCACTACAGGATTTTCGGTTAGCAGTTTAGGTCATATACATGATAAGAAAAAGAAATTCGGATGAGCTGGTAGTACCAGTACCAATTTTGGCAACGCCATTGCCATTTTGCTTCCTGCGGAATCACAGTTAGCAGCAGCAGCTGCAGGACTATCAGCATTTCGTAAGTATACATTTTACTAAATACAGGGTAACCGTCCATAATTTGACTTATTTTGGTCGCGAATCAGGGACGCAATTGGAGGAAGGCTTAGACTTTTTGCGAGACTTTTAAATGCCTCTATTTACAAGAAAAAATCAGATATTATTTCAAAATTTAAAATTTGTCAATAAAATTAGATCAAATTTACGAAAAAATACAAATTTGCTTTTATTAGTTTTCATTATTTCTAGGGGGTGGGCTAACCAAAAATAACTTTTTTCGCAAATTCCAAAATAAAAATTTTAGCATGTGATATGAAATTCACTTTATAAACTGGGGCTTAACTTCTCCTAAAAACTAGCAACTGCAAGATTTTACCGTACATACATACACATTCCAAGGTAAATAAAAGCTTGTAAAATAAGGAACATTTTCAGTATTTTAATTAAGAAAAATATAGTTAAAATGATTAATAAAATAAATTTGCGACACAATTATAGCAACAATTTTTAAAATAATGCCTATGTGTAAAAGGGCTTTAATTGAGGTTTAAAATTTAATTAGTTTTTCTAAAATTCGTGTATCTATTTATTAGGGATGCTCCGTAATTAATTAATTTTTATTTTAATTTTCGAGGGGTTGAAAATCCAGGTGTCGGTAATATATGATGATGAGAAGAGCTACACTTGGACTGCAGCATGTTGGTTCACATCATGGTTATTAGAGAAATTATCTCGTGAACAACTTCTCTAATATGTTTTTACTATAAGGCAATAAAAAATAACTAAGTTTCAAAAGCAGTTCAAGGAATTTTTTCGAACGAAGGACCTGAACAAAATTTAGGGAAAAACAAGTTTAGCTATACACACAGCTTATGATTTACAACCAAAAACTGATGGTTTAGTTATATTTTTAAGTACTAAAAATATGTGGTATATTTAAAACACAAGCTTTAGTTTGCACGCTTTATTGGATAACCCAAAACAAATTTCCAACCGATCACATTTATGTTTTTATTTCAAGGTTAAAATGACGTTTTCTAAAATTTAAGGTATTTTTATTCAGTTGCAAGGGTAACCATCCGCCTTATTACAAACCCCACTTTTATAAAAGAAGCTTTCTTTTCTGATCCGACAAGGTGTAGGGGTTAAGGCGCTTTTTTATAGATATTTTCATGGCTTCTGTCCCGAAGAATTAGGCATAATACTATCTTTTTTAAAGCTCCTTATATAGCAACACGGAAGGCCACACAGAAAAAGTTAAATGCAGAAGTTGTTCAGTGAAATGTATTTTTTTAGTATTTTTATTGTATCTCTTATGGTTTTTCCAAAATTATAGTATTTAATTTTATATGGGTCACCCTGTACATAAACACACACATTATGCATGTGCATTGTTTATGCACATTTTAGTTCCCTGGATGGTAAAAAGCATTTTATTGTCATTAGGAAAAAAATAATGTAATACCATCATCTAAAAGGCATATTTTTGCCAAAACCTTTTTAATGATGGATGCCATCATCCTAAATGCATTTTTTCAGCATAACTTATTAATGATGGATGCCATCATCCTAAACACATCTTTTTCATCATAACTTATTAATGATGGATGCCATCACATTTTCTGCAACACGTGGCCTAATAACAGTCAATTGCCCAGCCCCAACTTTTTGCCAATGCCTTGCCGGCAAAAAATGTTATATGGGATAGTTTATACAATTGTTAAAGTATTTTTAATCCACTAATTACTCACAAATATAAACACGATTAACACGATTTTTTCAAAACACTAAAGAAATAACGATTTTTTTTTAAATTATACTTTTGACGTCACATCTATCGACTGTCAAATGAAAAGTTAGGTCACCTTGTCTCTAAGCACCTTGGCTGCAACCTCCTTTACAAATAGGCTTATCCACATTTAAAACGACTTGTAGATCAACGAGGTTGATGTGCAAAATATTTTTAATTTTTACATATTAATTGGTAGAAAAAAACTGGAAAACCCAAAAAATTTCGTTTCTGGTAGAAAACTCACCTACTTGAAAAAATAACGGTTTTAAAAAATTGAATTCTCTTCACAAAATTTAATTAATTAAAGTATTTTATCTTCCGTCTCCACATTTTAAGTTAGTTTTCCATTTTTTCTTATAACAGCACTTAAACAAGTCCAAACGAATACTGCGAACTAACATCGAACGCCTTTGTGTTCGCGCAAAAACCGACACCTGTATGGATCGCGATAAACGTTCCAACGCCAATTACGCACAACTGTCCAAACGAGCGAATCTTGTTGCGTTTTTATCACCCGTCTGTACCCGGCTTTACAGGAACAAAGTGTTTATACTGGGTCAGCCACAATAACAGAAATCAAAGGACTTCTTATAGAAAAAATGTTTCTGTTCTAAGATAAGAGGTAAATCTGACCGTCGATGCCGTACTAAAATGACGGTAATATTTATATCTTACCGTAAAACGGTGATATTTAAAGTTCCTGTGCTGCAGGCGAAACGCGTCAGTAGAGCGGGTACAAGTGAATATCATGAAAAGCAGAATTTCTTCTCCTTACTGTCCAAAAACGGAAATTACATTTCGTATTACATTGCAAAAGTAGGAAATTATTTCCATTTGTCTTAAAATTAAATCAGTAGTTTACGAATTTCCGTAATTTGATAAACAGTATTGTCAAAATTGCAGCAAAACATTTCAACTAGTAAAATTTACCGCATGCAAGAAAAACTACAATAAAAATATGCAATATAACTTTTGAGCTGTAAAAATACCTTTAACAATAAATTTAACTAGTGGTTATCAAAACAAAAGAATATTATCTGAGGAAATTCATCTTCAATGGCAGCAACACATTTTAAAGAGGAACAATATCGACAATTTCACTTGTCCCAATAAATAACTTTTTGTAATAAAAATTGCAAACTGTAAGAAGGGTACTCTACAAAATACATACTGTCAGCAATTCGTTTACGATATAAAATTAAATTATATTGTGAACTTCCGGACTTTGTACAAAAAGTGTATTCCTACGCCACTAACACTGTCTATCTCTTTTCTTCATGAACTGATTCTCTATCAATTACGAATTATGTTCGGTTAATTACTTACCCTCCCATCGATGTCATGTTACCTTAATAGTTTACGGTGAATCCCCTAAATACTGTTGTTGGGATTAAATGAAATAACAGTGACATAACAAAAAGGGAGAGGTTTTATAGAGTGTGATTGTATTCATCTAAATGTAAAAAAACGAATGGCAAAGAAATTATTTTTTGAGCTCTAAAACAAAAGTTTGACTGTGAAAACCATTAATAATTTTTAAAAATATAAGTGAATTTGCAAAAAATGCTGATCTGCTGTTGATAACCAAGATTAGCAAATAGTGCCTGGGTCAGCAATGAAACGGACTTTAAGATAATAACCCTTTTAAAACATATTTAGGAGGGTTGACGAGTCCACTACCAATATTTATCGTCACAATTTAAGTGGCGCTTTAAGCCAGCCTGCCAATTTTGACATGTTTCGGGTGTCCGACTGGGCGAACACGTAACTTTTTCGTCGGACAAGTTACCCTGAATGTTTTTATGCAATTTTTAATCATTGTGCCAAAAAGGTAGGAGTTACAGTCACCAAACGCCCTGTCCGACACCCGAAACATGTCAAGGTCAAGTGAAACCTTCCTAAATAGGTTTTAAAATAGTTATTATCATGAAGCCTATTTCAATGCTGGCCCAGATTCTAAAAGAATAAGTATTGACCTACTTTTTCACCACAATAATGATTGTGATGCCAGTGAAAGATTTTTGTTACCGAACTTGATATCAATTGAAAGTCTCGTAAAAGAGATAGCTACATTGGCCTGCAGTTGTATTTCAATTAAGAGAGTTAGGGGGGATTATGGTAAATTCTTATTCAAAAAGGTACATTTTTATGATTTTTTAACGATACGGTAAAAATGGGACAATAAAATATAACATTAAAATAATTGCATACAATTTTTGGTTAAGAAATACCAAAAATACGGAAATAGCAGAAATTGTTTGAACGCGTCTGGAAAAAAACGTGAATTGCGGTGACCATCATACTTCAATGCTGGATCATTTGATATTTAAAAAAATAGTTTGTTCGTTATATAATGTTTCTTTCGAGGTAACCCTGAAAGGGTTCCTTAAAATGAAATTTTTTTACTTTTTGGGAAAACATAAAAACGAGATTTTTAGAAAAAATGGGTTTGTTTTTATAAAAATTATAAATATTGACAAATTAAAAAAAAACGCTACAGCGGTACCACGTAAATTAGGATCTGTGCTGTACTTATATTTAAACTTATAATGGCCACCACCCTGGAAACGTAAGTTGTGGAAAAAGCGTTTTCAAGTTCTGAGCACTAAAATAATTTTAATGAAACGTTCGTTAGAGTCATGGATGAGGCGTGGTGGTGGTGGTGCATCTTAAATTTTTTACAACAGTTTTGAACTGTTCTTTATTCAAAAAATTATATATAAAAAAAAACTAAAAAAAAGTTTAAATACCTAAGCTTTTTAATTATTAATTCATTTTACAGCCAAACGTAAACTTTTAACGTTTTTCCTTCTTACTTCCAAGCATTCCCTATTTGCAAGCAGCCATTGTTACTTGTAACACGTAATTTTTAGCATTTTTGCTTGGGTGACATAAAAAAAAAGAAATTTCTGTTCTATATTTTGCATTCATAACTTTATTCTTGGCAAAAGTAAATATTCATCTTTCTTTCACCCGACTCTTTATAACTAAACAGACACGCCATTTAAATTTTTACACTATTTAATAAAATTATGAAGGATACATCCACCGTACTCCCTGACTTTTCGCCCATAAACTTCCCGTAAGCAACTTCCGGTTTTAAAAGTGAATCTGGCCAATGCTGTCCATATGGCGTCCTGTGCGTAGAGACGTATCATATTGGCCAGTTCACACGGTTCGCGGCCATTTAAATTGTCGCTAATCGAGTGTAATACCGTAAGTAGTCGTAGTAATTTAGGTATTATACGATTTCAATCTTATTAGATTATTAGGATACAGGGGTGTATCTTTAAAATCCAAACTAATTAAGTGTTTTATCTTTTTTTTTTTTTTTTATCTTTGGACAAACCACGAAGGCTAAAAGCCTAAATACTAACGTACCGTGGGTGTCTTAAGCGAGGTAAGAGGGAGTTTGTTGACACGGGACTTAAATACTTGAAGATTTGGGGGAAGGAAAGACCTCCGCGGGCAGCAGGTTCCACAATCTAGAAACTCTAGGGATAAAAGAACGAACAAAGTGAGAAGTTCGGGGCCTGTCCAGTTGGACCGTATAGGGATGCATATGCGCGGAACCACGAGTTTCTCTGTTGGGAACCGTGAGTGGAGGAACTATACTGGTCAATTCTTCAGAGCAGAAGCCATGGAAGTACCTATAAAAAAGCGATAAATCGCCCACAGCCCGACGATGGGCAAGAGAGGGAAGCCTTTCTGTAAGTGAAGGATCATTAATGAGACGAACAGCTCTTCTTTGAATAGAATCAAGAATGCTCAGGGTTGTTGGGGACGCCATGCCCCAGATATGAGAACAATATTCCAAGGGAGGTCGGATTTGGGAAACATATAAAGTGTATAAATTAGAAGCGGAAAAATACTTTTTAGCTCGAAAGAGAAATCCAAGCTTTTTTGAAGCTGCCGTGGCTATAGATACAATGTGTTTATGCCAGTTAAGGTTACTTTCAAATGTGACGCCCACGAGATTGAAGGTGTCTTTGCTCTGTAGAACTTGGCCGCTCATAAGTAGAGGATGAGTGTTTGATGACTCTTTTCGCGACAAGGAACATGACTGTGTTTTGGATGCATTAAAATGGACGAGATTTTTGGCGCCCCAATCCAATATTAAATTAAGATCCTGAGAAAGAGATATCTGCATCGCTCTGCGTTTATTTTCCAAGTCAGGTTTAGTGATGGGTTTAGGAACCTGAAAACTGGAGTGAAGGGTACTATCGTCGGCGAAACTATGAATGGAATTAGTTGTGGACGAGAGAAGGTCGTTGATGTGAAGAAGAAACAATGTTGGTGCCAGAACTGAGCCCTGAGGGACTCCAGCATTTATTTGGTGAAAGCTTGAAGAATGGCCGTCCACAATAACTGATATACGTCGATCAGATAGATAACTAGAGAGCCAAGTACAGAGTTTAGTTGAAAGACCATAGGAGGGAAGTTTATTAAGAAGTGCTGCATGCCAGACCTGGTCAAAAGCTTTGGATATATCAAGAGCAACGATCAGGGACTCACCTAGAAACTCAAGAGACTTATTCCAACAGTGTGATACGAAGGAAAGAAGATCTGCTGTAGATCTTTTGTGGCGAAATCCATACTGCCTGTCGTGCAAAATTTTGTGTTTTTCCAAGTACTTAAGAATTTGTGAATTAATTAATTTTTCCATTACTTTACAAAGAACTGAGAGAATTGAAATTGGTCTATAGTTAGATGGAAGCGATTTAGATCCTTTCTTGGGAATAGGTTGAACACGTGCAGCCTTCCAGCTCTCCGGAAAGATACCTGTGTCGTAAGAAATTCGAAAGAGCCGAGTTAAGATTGGTGCAAGTTCTGGAGCACATTTTTTTAAAACGATTGCTGGTATGCCGTCCAGCCCAGACGATTTCTTGGTGTTAAGGGAGGAAAGGATACGCTTAATGTGTTTTACTTTAAAAATAATATCGGGCATTTTATGAGGAACTGGGGTAATCGTTGGAATTGGATGATTTACGGGAGGGTCAAGGGTTGAATTGGCAGCAAATTGTTTGGCAAATAGTTCTGCCTTCCCTTTAGCAGTAGAAATAATTTCATCCTCCAAAGTTAGTGGTGGAAAAGAACTGGCACAAAAATTCCTACTTATGTTTTTCGCAAAGGACCAGAAGGATTTGCTACCATTTGAGCAAGAAAGAACTTTGTTTTTGATACGATTGTCGAAGGAGTCTTTGGCTTCAGAAATTGTTTGATTGTAGTAGTTTCTTGCTTCAATGCTGGCCTGTCGGTTTTCTGGACTAGGATCCTGTAGAAAGTTCTTGTGAGCCTGAACTTTTAAAGTTCTGGCTTTTTCACAAGATTTGGAAAACCAGGGTTTGTTATTGGATTTTTGGGGTTTTTGATGGTGTGTGGAATATAGGTTTCAATGCCCAATTGAATTGATTCAGTAAGTTGATTGCAAATTTGGGAAGGATCACGAGAAGAAAAGCAGATGGAATTCCAGGGGTAAGTGGCGAAGAAGTCCCTTAGGCCATCCCAGTCGGCTGAGTTGTAGTGTCATACGGTGCGTGGTGGCATGTATTCATTTACCTCGGGATGTGCAGGGTAAGATATAGTAACTAAGCCATGATCTGAGCGACCTAGGGGTGATGTGACAGATGTTTCATAGAGTTCGGGGTTTGTAGTAAGAAAGAGATCTAGGGGATTTGAACTATGATTTGGGACTCTAGGAAAGTAGGTGGGTTTCATAATAAGGTTGGTAAGAGAGTTACTGACTGCGAAGATTTCGGCTGCTCTGCCTTGGGGGTCAGTTTTTGAAGAGCCCAGCCAATCCTTATTATGGACATTGAAGTCGCCAAGCACGATTACTTCAGCCGATGGAAACTGAGAAATTATGCTATCGATCTTTGTTGAAAGAAAGTCAAAGAATTCGACATAGGAATTATTAGATGGGGACCGGTACAAACAGCAGATAAATTTAGTTGAAGACCTAAGGGAAAGTTTGAGCCAAAGGATATCAGGCCTACCCGATTCAAGATTAGAAACTCGAGCACAAGCCAGATCGTTGCGGACGTAAGCACATACGCCACCATGTGGGCGGAAAGACGAAATAAGTTCGTAGCCTGGGAAGAGAAGGTGGCTGGTTGAAGATTTAGAACTTATTTGTGTTTCCGTTAGAAACAGTATGTGGGGCTTAGATGACTGAAGGTGATGGTGAACGGAGTTTATATTGGTGTTAAGCCCACATATGTTTGCAAAAGAAATTAAACTTCTCAAATACATTTAATGATTACTTTTTAAAAAGAAGAGTTTTAGTCGGGTCTCGTTATTCTGTAAGTCTTTCAATAAATTGGTATGATTACCTGTTGGATTGTATTGTTGATGGTATATTAAAAAGTTTACCCATTAAAATTCGTTGCTTTTGATTTTAAATACACAGTATAGCTCATTAACCCTAATAACACACAATGTTTAGAAACCCTACGTTTTAGGTACACTTTAGGTCCGAACGTTCAAGACTAAAAAAAAGCGTTTACAAAACGTTTTATATAAACGTATTAAAAAAGTTTCTTTAGAACCTACATAAAACATTTATATTGATCGTATTCTGAACTTAAATCAATAAAAAAGTAAAATGAATTTAAAAAAGTCTCAAATAATTATTTTTACTCATTAAAAATTCTTTAATTGTAATTTTAAGGATAATTATAACCTTTTTATCGCATAACTCTAAGTTTGTTCTTTGAAAAAATCGAGGAGCATAATTACTTAGAAACATACCCAGGGAATCCTTTTGGCCAGGAACGCACCCCCAAATCTTCTGTCATTAGTAAATGACATAAATAACATTTTATTATTTTTGGTGTTAATTGGTGTGGCAATTTTACAACGTGCAGAAATGCATTTTAATGAATTTTATACGAAAAGTATTTTTTTATGAGCGCTTTCCTTTAGTATTTTGTAATGTTCTGTTTTTTCCTCGTTTCAGTAATATTATCAAACCCTACTAATTAATAATTGTGCTAGTGCTGGTGGGTACTTGTTATTTCTGTACTCTTAAGTGTAAATATACTCTTAATTTTTTAACCATTACTGTATACTATTTATTAACTATAACTGTGTGTTTTTAATTTAATAAATAAGGTTATTTCTGCTTAATCTAAAATAAAAGTAGTTTGCTATTTACATTTCAGAAAACATCACCCAAACCCAACCTAAAACATAATTGTTTAGAAACCGGACGCATCGCCGATTTTAATGATATTTGGTATACGGGGGTTTTTGGGGCGCCGATTACTTATCTGGAAGCATTTTTTCGGACACGTTTCGTTCTCGAGATATTTATCATCAGACTTTCCACCCCTTAAAATCCCATTTTTCTATTTATTTTACCCATTTTTCCATAAAATTGTAAAGCCTCACTTTCAATTGCAGTAGCCTTGAGGCGCCATCGCCAGGGCGAAAGTGAAGCCTTGCAATTTTATGGAGAAAACAGGTAAAATAAATAGAAAAAAGGGGTTTTAATAGGTAGAAATCAAATATTAGTACCAATTCAGCTTTAAACCAAAATTTTTTCAAAAAGAAGGGGAAAAATAGTGAATTTAGGTTAGTTCTGGTTATCATGTCTGATGATAAATACCTCGGGAACAAAGCGTGTCCGAAAAAAATCTTTTAGATTCGTAATCAGTGCTCCAAAAAACCCTTATACCAAATTTTATTAAAAGGGGCGATGCGTCCGGTTTGTAAACAATTACCAAATTTAGCAATACTATGACAATGTTTTTAAGACGTCTCAAAAAAACTTTAAAAGCCTGTTCCAAGTAGTTTCAAGTACTATAAAAACGTTTAGTAAACGTACAAGAAAACCGTTTTTAAAACGTTGTTTTTGCTGACACAAAACTTTTAAAAAACGTTTAAAGAACATTCACGACCGTTTGAGAACATTTATCGTGCGTTATCCAAAATCTACTTGACTTTATAAAGGGAAGTCTGTAACAAACTGAAACCTTTTTATTTGTAATTTTTGAGAAAATTTTATTTTATTGTTCTTCAACTGTTTTGGAAAATAATATTGTAATAATTATATACAGGTCATTGTAAAAAATCCTATCTAAGTTCTATATCTATAAGGCACCTAATGTGAGATATCTCATAGCCCTGTTTATTTGTCATGAACCTAAATCATACAGGGTGTTGTAAAATAAAATGCTGATTCTCAAGGTTAATTTAAGAAGGAAGGTTTAAATAAACCTATGTCCTTAATGTCTAATTTATAAAAATGACTGATCTAGGTAATAAAAACAGGCCAAGTCAAATCTAACCTCCGTTAAAATCTCACATTTTTTAGCACTTGTTATAAACATCCAATAAAACAAAGAAATAGAGTTTCATACTTGTTTATGTTGTATAATTCCATATAATACATATTTAAAATTTGTACGGAACCGGGCACTCATTTAAATCTTTTTGCAGTAAAGCCCACCAAGCATAATTTTAGTAGAGAACTACAAAAATAATTTTTGTTACGAGAAAAAAACAGAGGGCGTCATATTTTTCATCAAAAATATTTAGTATAAATCCAGCTTTACCACTACTGGAAGAAATGAAAAAAAAAATGTGCCCAAAATGGTTCTTAATGCAGAGTAGCTGTGTACCAAATATTTTTGAAATATTTAGAGAATTATCACATATATTATATTTTTTTTTAAATCTTTCCCACCGTGCATCTTAAAAGTTACTTAGACATTAAGGACATAGGTTTATTTAAACTTTCCTTCTTAAATTTACCTTGAGAATCAGCATTTTATTTTACAACACCCTGTATGATTTAGGTTCATGACAAATAAACAGGGCTATGAGATATCTCACATTAGGTGCCCTATAGATATATACTAACCAGAACTTAGATAGGTTTTTTACAAGGACCTCTATATAATTCCATATAGAAAAGTGGGTGGATCTCCGATTAAAAACATGTGTCGAAATCCCACCCTTCTGGCGTAAGTCTCTCTGTTGACGACGCTTTTCAGAAGCGCTCAACTGTACCCCAGTAATCGCATCATAATAATATTTTACATTTCGAATTGTAGTTGTTATTGTTAGAATTGCAGTGTTGCCGTATTATTAATATAATACCAAATTATACCACATAGAAGCTAGATCATAATAGAGAATTATTGCATAGTGAAATAAAACCAGGCACTAATAATACCGGCCTTATTTTGACATCTGAGCTTGCGCAGATGCATAGTGGGATAAGGACTCCTTTAGGAAGGATACTGCCTGGCTTTAGTTATGTCGGTTTTGGGTCGTGCCATATTTTGGTCTTATTTTAACTTCGGAACTGTTCCTATAACTGAACGGCTGCCGACCACAAAATCTAAAAGTTTTTGGAAGTAAAAATACTTAAAACCTTGATTTTTTAAATGTATATCTGTAATTGTGTAAAACAAAACCATACAACACCAAACAATAAAGAAAAACTCCTTAAAAAAATCATTTTATTTTAGGTTAATGGCACTGTCAACATCATTTGCAATAACTCTAAATTATGGGTACAAGTACTATTTAAATAAGGCCGGTATTAATAATACCCGAGCTTAATAAGGCAACTTGCAATAATTCTCTAATAATAGATACTACATTAAAATGGGCAATTCTATGTACCATTAATACCACATTTGGGAATTTTATAGGAAAATTGTGCATGGTGTCACATAATCGCGAATTCTAACTTAATTAGTAGTTCTATCGATTAGTGAGGGTCAGATTCTGAAAGCTAATAAAATTCTCTCCAAAAATTGTACTGCTTGTGTTTAGTAATTCTCTACCAAAATTGTAGTGCATGGATTTCAGGTTTCTCGCTCCTGATATTTTTAAATTGGCGCTGAATCTGAAGTTAGCGCGAAAGTTGGGAATTTTATAGAAAAATTGTGCATGGTTTCACATAATCGCGATTTATGCCTTTATTAGTGGTCCCATTAAATAGGGGGTCAGATTCTTGAAAGCTCCTAAAATTTTTAAATTGGCGCTGAATCTGAAGTTAGCGCAAAAGTTGGGAATTTTAAAGGCAAATTGTGCATGGCTTCACATTATCGCGATTTATGCCTTTATTAGTGGTCCCATTAATTAGTGGGGTCAGATTCTAAAAGCCTATAAAATTCTCTAATTCTCTTCATAAATTGTAGTGCATAGGGTTTAGGTTCCTCACTCCTAATATTTTTAAATTGGCGCCTAATCTAAAGTCAGCGCGAAAGTTGGGAATTTTATAGAAACATTGTGCATGGCTTTACATAATCACGATTTATGACTTTAATAGTGGTCCTTTCAATTAGTGCGGGTCAGATACTAAAAGCTGATAAAATTATCTACAAAAATTGTACTGCTTCTGTTTTAGGTTCCTCACTCCTAATATTTTTAAATTGGCGCTGAATTTAAAGTTAGCGCGAAAGTTGTGAATTTTATAGAAAAATTGTGCATGGCTTTAAATAATCGCGATTGATGACTTGAATAGTTGTCCTATCAATTAGTAAGGGTCAGATTCTGAAAGCTGATAAAATTTTATGCAAAAATTGTACTGCTTGTGTTTTAGGTTTCTCACTCTTAATATTTTTAAATTGGCGCTGAATTTAAAGTTAGCGCGAAAGTTGTGAATTTTATAGAAAAATTGTGCATGGCTTTACATAATCGCGATTGATGACTTGAATAGTGGTCCTATCAATTAGTAAGGGTCAGATTCTGAAAGCTGATAAAATTTTATGCAAACATTGTACTGCTTGTGTTTTAGGTTCCTCACTCCTAATATTTTTAAATTGGCGCTGAATTTAAAGTTAGCGCGAAAGTTGTGAATTTTATAGAAAAATTGTGCATGGCTTTACATAATCGCGAATTATGACTTTAATAGTGGTCCTATCAATTAGTAAGGGTCAGATTCTGAAAGCCTTTAAAATTTTCCACAAAAATTGTACTGCTTGTGTTTTAGGTTTCTCACTCTTAATATTTTTAAATTGGCGCTGAATTTAAATTTAGCGCGACAGTTGTGAATTTTATATAAAAATTGAGCATGGTTTTAAATAATCGCGATTTATGACTTTATTAGTGATCCTATCGGTTAGTGTGTCGAATTCTGGAAGCTTATAAAATTCTCCACAAAAATAGTACCCAAATATTTTAGATTTCTTACTCCTAATATTTTTAAAGTGGCACAGAAGTTAAGTTGGAAATTTTATAGAAAAATTGTGCATGGCGCCACATAATCGCGATTTATAGCCTTATTATGGATTGTATTGAGATTTTTTTCTCTTCTTATCTTACGCTTTGCATTAATATATGTTCTGAGTGTGCATATATTTAAAGCTAATCTTATTAATGAATATATACTCATTAGTGTTTAATATGTGAGTGATCTTGACTATCATCTAGTTTAAGTGTCTACTTGTTTATCCATATTTATTTTTAATTTTTTTATTTTTTGTTGTTGTTTATAATTATTAATGTTTATTTATATTTATTTATTTACCCATTTATGTGTCTACATTTGCCAAGACTTTTTATATTTATATTGTTATATGTATATACATAATTACTTTCAGTTACATTATTTGTAATATTTTATTTAGCATTGTAGCACTTTACTGTTTTTAGGTACTTAATTTTTATGTTATATGGTAAATATGTGGAATACCCACGCGCGAAGTATTTCTTAGTGGGTCATTGTATTTATTTACCACTGATCATTTAAAGTTAAGTTTAATGTTTTTAAATGTATTTATTTTTTATCGGTAAATAAATATTATTATTATTATTATTAGTGGTCCTATTGATTAGCGAGTCAGATTCTGAAAGCTGATAAAATTATTTACAAAAATAGTACAGCATGTGTTTTAGATTTCATTCTCCTAATATTTTTAAATTGACGCTGAAGTTTAAGTTCTAGCTATTTTAGAATGTAGATATAAACATTTGTGTCAATATTTAAAGAATATTTTATACCCGGTTGGATAAGAAGTTGCACAATTAACAAAATATATCCGTTAGCAGCTATTAAGTGATTTGACAACGTGGCAAAAAGCTTATAATAAATACAAAATATTCGACTCTGGGAAATATAACTGTTGGAAATTGTCGCAAGAGAGGTGTGAAAATCTCTGACAATAAGCTGCCTTTTGTCCCTGTTTAAGCAGACGGAAAGTTGTAAACGGGACTTAAACAAATTTCAAAACGGGTATTGTTAGGAAAAAGATAAAACCTACATTAACTTTAGTTTTTTCTTTGTTTTCTTAGGTATTTTTAAAACTTTAAAATTAGCTGAATACTCTATTAACCACAATTATTATGCTTAGAGCAAAGATGTGTTTTTTAAATAAGATCGGTTTAGCGGATTTTAATTATAATGTATTATACAAATATACCGGCACACAAAAAAAGGTTTCTGTACACCGAACGCTACCTATCTACGGTCAAGTTTTTCCACCCGCTAAATCCGAATTTCCAATCAGTTTAGTCCGTACATCCTCATCCTTATTCTCAAAAAACAGGCCTGTAGATAGGTCGCGTCCGGCGTACAATAACCTTTATTTTGTGTGCATGTTTTATCATTTAGTTAATACATAATAGTTTTGAAAACTGATTTTAAAAAATTGTATTAGTAGCTAGACGAAGACGCAAAGAAGGCCGGCCTCGTCGCCAGCGGACAACATTCAGTTCTGAGCAAACTTTACGCCTAGAAATTGAGTATCAGAGATCAGAATACATCAGTAGAGGTAGAAGGTGTGAGCTGGCTGATGAGTTAAGGCTTTCTGAGACACAGATTAAGATTTGGTTCCAGAATCGCAGAGCCAAGGATAAGAGGATTGAGAAGGCGCATTTGGATCAACATTATAGGTAAGATACGGGAGGTTACAAACAAAATACATATACAGGGTGGCGAACTTACAGATTTGCCGCCCGTAGGCTATTCTAGCAATTTTTGCCGCCTCTGAATTTTTAAACTTTAGTCCACAATCATATCAATTACATTCTCTATCAGAACTGATGGTAACAACTCACTCATTTTTACTTTTTTTTGTACATATAAAGGGTCCTTCAATAAAAGTGATAGTTTTTCAAATAGAGAATTCTCGTTTTCTTATCCATATTTTTTTAATTTCTTAGTGTTACTATATTTAGCATAGTGTGCAGTTTTATGAGGCAGCGTCTGACAACTCTTAATCGGTTGAAAATAATAAAAAATATTACCAAAGTGGTAGCTCAGTTATGGCTACTTAACATTTATTCACTCGAGAATTGGGTAGCCATCACCCGAATTCTGCGGAGTGTATACAACGCACTGTGGCACTGTGGAAAAGTGTGAACGTGAGTAACTTTACCTTCAAACTTTTCCACAGTGCGGCGTATAACCTACACAGAGTACGGATAATGGCGACCCAATTCTAGAGTGAATAGCCACAATTGAGCTACCACTTTGGTAATATTTTTTTATTACTTCCAACCGACCAAGAAATGTCAGACGCTGCATAATAAAACTGCCCACTATATAGTAACACCGAGAAATTAAAAATATGGATTCGAAATCGAGACCTCTCTTTTAAAAAACTTACACTCATATTAAAAGATCCTTTACTTACTTAACTGGAACGAAGCCATTGAATAAAAAATGGCAGATTAATATTGTTTTATCTTATATTTAATTAAGTCCTATTGCCATTTTCCAAAAAGTTCGCTTTGTAAAAAAAGTGAACAAAAGAAAACATTTATTTTAAATAACTCGTGTACGACATGAGCGCTTAAGGCATGCTCATTTGGATTTTCTAAGCTTTTTTACTACTCATAAAATAGTTAACTGTTAAAATGTATCAATTTTCAAAACAGCAAAATGTCTTACATTATATTTTGTGGAGGGATTCTTTTGTCGCTTTGTCATATCGCAGTTCAGTCCAAGAATCTACGAGCTTTGCCAAAAAATATGATTTTTGTTTAAAAGTAAAGTTCTTACAAAAACGTTTCACTCATCCTTGTATAAAGATTAATTAGCTCACAGTTACAGTATCTTTCTCCCTATATTTACACGCGGACAAGTACAGGGTGACCATTTGTAAACGAGACAGAGCTAATTTTGAGCACTCTAGATCATATAAGAAAAAAACGCTTGGACGCGTCAATTTTTGTATTTAGGGGGAAACATTTTTTTCCACTTTTGCCCCTGAACTGCAACCTTCGTGCAGGGCTGAGACTTACCACCAAAACCCTATTTGAAAAGAGGAGTCAAGTGATACCTTATATTAAAGGTCTCTCGACCCTGATTTCAACTGCCAAGATCAAAGTATCTGTTGTTATTTTCGTTGATATGACAGCTTGTTAAATTTTTTTTTTTTTTTTTTATTTAAAATATAAAAATACCTTTAGGAGCGTGCTCCTTTAAATTAAGGGAATATGATAAGGGTTAAATGATCTTTAAAATAAAATGACAATATAAGGGTGTGATTTGTGTGATGAACCTTAAGTTTTAGGAGGAATCAAACCATCGCCAAAAAGATTAATTGATATCTCATTCTGAAGATCGTTTAATCCTTATCTTATCCCCTAAGTTTAAAGTAGCTTGCTCTTATAGGTAAATATTATTAAACAATAAAAAATCAAAATCAAAATTTTGACAAAAGCTGTCATATCAACGAACCAGCATCAGCAGAAACTTCAAACTTGACAGTTGTTATAATTAGGGTCAAAAGACCTTTAATATAAGGTATCAGTTTACCCCTCTTTCCATTTAGGATTTTGGTGTGAGTCTCACCCCTGCTAGAGGGTTGCAGTTCAGGGGGTGAAAGTGTCAAAAAATGGTTTCTTCCGTTTCCAGTTTCGGATTAACCTATAAGCAAATTAAGCAATTACTTAGGGCATTACGTTGTGGGGGCACCATAAAGGGAGCACTCCGCATAAAGAGTAGAAAAAAAGGAAAAAAGTAGTATGACGTTTAGGGCCCTTTTTTAATAAGGTAAAGCCCTTTTTCTGGTTTGCTCTTCAAAAAGTTTTGGTAACGAAATACAATTTACCTTTTGTGTTTTACAAAAGTGAGTCCCTTTTTAAGAGGATGCCGTAGCACGTTAAATTAGCTAAACGCGATTCGCTGCTGTTTTTTAAATATTTGTTTTGAGAAAAAGTTGTACATAGAAAAGTTTCTTAAAATAATCCAAAGATTATCGGAAAGTTAATTGATTTTTGGTAATGGTAATAATTAACACATTAAATTTCCCAAAATTACAAAACCGTAAAAATAACCTACTTTCCGATAATCTTTGGGTCATTTTAAGAAACTTTCAATATACAACTTTTTTCTCAAACAAATATTTAAAAACGGCAGCGAATCGCGTTTAGCTCATTTAACGTGCTACGGCATCCCCTTAAGTCCTCAAAAGTTGCATGGCTAGGGGACACCATAGGACTGGACTGCTTTGGGCATCAGGTACTCTAAATCCGGCACTGTCTGTTTCGTTTTTAAATTGCCACCCTCTATATCCTATAATGTTTATTAAAATTACTATCTACTTATTACTGGCACACTTCCTAAACACCCTTTAAAAAAAAACCTCCCTAATAAATAAGATATTATCTCATTAAACAAAACAGCGGCATTATTTCTATTATCAAATAATTGAGTGAGCATCTACTTCCTGATATGATTTTCTCGTGTTAACAGAGCATTAAACCTTTTAAAAAGCTTGTTTACTCGTTTTTAACCCCCTTAAGGGTCATTAGGACAATACTAGGGAAAATATAAATAAAACACGTAAAAGTTCTGGGATTAAACGATTGTGTAAGCGCGTGGAATTTCTGTTGTCTTTTTTTAATTATAGGAGTAAAATATAGAGATAACATTAAGGATAAATGCTTGATTGACCTGTCTCTTCCTTAGTAATATTAAAGGATGCAGTGCCCAAAAAGTAAAAAAAATCATTGGCAATTTTTGACGATGCGTGGAAAAGAGATCTAAAGTGAGACAGCATTATTTGTTTTATATAGTTTTTACTGATAGCATGAGGTCAAATGTAGGAAGTAGAATCAGAGTTGAGTTAAATTCTGAAATCGTGTATTCGAAGACGAATCCCGAATACCGTATTATAAAAAGTATTTGAACACAGAAAAAAAAGTAATCAAGTACCATTGTATTTAAATCCAAGGATTGGGTATTTATAAATACTAAAGACCAAAAAAAGTCCTTATCTCTACTACAATTACAACTTTAACATCATCTTCATACCAACATTCCGGTATTCGAATACTTCAAATCTTGGTATTCATATTCCAGTATTCTAATACTTCAAGTCCTGGTATTCATATTCCGGTATTCAAATACTTCAAACCCAATATTCAAATATTCAAAACTTGTATTTGAATACTATAATTGTAAAAAAAGGTATTCACAATACAGAATACTAACTACTGACCAACAAAGTATTCAATCGAATACCGAATAATAAACACACAGATGTGTTTAAATACTATCCAAATACCGACAAATATGTTCTGAAGCAGAATTCAGAAAACCGAAAATTCCAATACTAGCAAACTCTGCGCAGAATATTGTTTTTAGTATTCCTATGTTTTTTTAATGTTAGCTCAGTAACGTTAAACTTGTGTATTATTTTGCATTTAACCTAAACCATTAACCCAAACATTAAAAAGAGAACGGGATACGTAACTTAGTTTTTTATCTCTTACTGTTTAACCTATACCACCCCATAATCCCAACAAAAAAAACTATCCTGTACAATACAACCTCCAAAATTAGATGAAATGAACAAAGAACCTGGGTACATTGAATGTAATTTATTCTTTCTTAAGTTTGAGCACTCTGTCATTAATGTAGTTATGGCCTAAAAGAGATTTATTTAAATTCATTTCCGAAAACTTCAACTTTTGAGACATTTATCTCACTGTTGTATTAAAAAGTGGTATAAATGGAGATTGTACACTTTGAAACTAGGCCCTCAAATCTAGTCTATCAAATTTTACAAAGTTTTTTATCAAAATTTTAAAGTTAAAATTTTTAATGAAAATATTCTACCATAGCAGTTTGGAACCATAGTTCACGAACATCCTGTATACTATAAAGCTAAAATAAATATAGAAACTCTTTAATAAAATCATACAGAGGGTTTATCGTTTAAATAAGCCTATTTATTTATAGACCTATTTTTAAATTTGATTTTTTGAATAGTATATTTAGGAATTTTGTTTTTATTTTCTCTTTACATTTCGAAACAGCAAACTCTGCTTTTACCGTCTATTTAAATAAAGTAATATTTAAATAACCATTTATTTTATTTCTTCTTTCATTTAGGAAACTTATGGGATCTTTTCAAACAACAATATGTCAACTATGCACCGATGGACCCTGTTTCCACCTTCATAATTTCATCAACTCGCAGATATCCTTACAGCAATGCAGTTCTTTGGATAGTAAAGACATTGCTCACAATATGTTATACAGTACGAATAGTAATATTTGTATAGATAGTAATAATAGCAATAGTAGCCTTAATGATCCAGTATCGTAACTATACAAAACTAAGGGGAAATCCAAGTTATAACAATAAAATTTTAAAGAAAAATATTAAATGTATGTATTTTGAAGATTTTTTCGTACTTAAAATATTAATGTAATATCGTTTCTGGTTATAATTAGTGGTGTAGCTACTATGGGGCTAGACGAGGCAGTGCCCCGAGGCCCCCAAGCTTAGGGGGCCCTTGGAGTTGAGTGGGACCCCTGGGTTTAGTAGTAAAAGAAAATGTGTGAATACAGGTAAAGACATCTGTGTTTTGCTTTCAAAATATTTTGGGGTGGTCAGTATATGAAAATATTTAAATAAAGTTAATTTTATTAAATGAACACTTTTTTGCTTCTCGGCATTTGCAATTTTTGCACCCCTAGATATCATCCTGCCGGCGCCCATGATTAGGGCCCTACTTAAGTTCTTTGCCCCAGGGCCCCTGCTGACATATCTACGCCACTGGTTATAATAAATACAAATATGATCCTGTTTAGTCCTTATTGGATGACCCTGTATACAGGGTGTTACGGAATGTTGTTAAGAAAGTTTACGGACAGATTCCACATCGGAAAATATAAAGAAAAGTTCATATAAACATGGGTCCACAAATTTTTTGTTTTTAATGTTAAACTTTTTAAAAAGCTGAAAAATCGATAAAACCTAAAATAAAACCCAATTTAAATAAATATTTATTGATGCTGTCACATAATTGTTATAACAAAAATCAAAACCCAATTTTAAGTTTTAAAGTTTCCGCAATGCTTCTTTTAGGGGCCAAAAATATTGTTATGTAAAAATTAATTTTTCTCTTAAAATAAACAAGATAAAAAGTAGGCGTAAAAGATGTATTTTCTATTTGATTTATTTAAAGAATGCCGTACCTTTTTTTTGTTTAAAATATTTCACTTGCTGCACGAGATGCCACTGGACTTATTAAATGTAATTAAGTTAGTAGTAAATTACTTCCTTAAGGCCATTATTAACATTACCTTATGTAGACAAAATTGGGTAAAGGATATTTAAGATATTAAAAAACTTTTTTCAATGGTAGAATTTTCCTTGTGTATCATTCTGTAACACCCTATATGTCTACTTAACGTAACTTCTAAACAACCTACTTATTAAAGGGGCTAACTCAAGCGTTAGCGAAAATCAAAATTATTCTCTAGTCTTGTTTGTAGCATATTCTATTTTATTTTGTAAGTAAATATTTTTAAGAATAAAGTGTTATTTCATTTAAACCCAATATCGAAGATTACTTGTATCCAACAATAGAAGGTAATTTTTCCTTATTCTTAGGTATTTTACAATTGGCTGCATTTTTTAATCAAAATGGGTTCCGTATCACTTGGTTAAGTGTCTGTTTTGATTGAGAAAAATACAAATATTTTAGAAATTGCTTATTTAGGTAATATTTTCTAATGAACAGCTAAAAGATTTCTATTTAAAATACAATGCTTGTAAGAAAATTTAAATCGTTTTTAATTATATACAAGAGATTTTAAAATGAAAATTTAAATTTCGCCAATTTAGTTTAACCAATGGACTCCTTGCAAATACTTTTTTTATCAACCGGAAGTACCTCTTAGTAATTAAATAAAATTTAAATTACAGCGATGTGAACATTTAAAATTTATATATTGGCGCGAAAACGATTTTTATGCCACTATAGGCTAAGACAAAGCCCTACCAACACAACCAACCGCAGGTAAAGTCCAATATTGCATGAGAACATAAACAATAAAATACTTTTCATTTAGTATGTTGCATATTTATTTGAAAATTAACCGATTTGTATTAATTTGGAATAATAACACCGGCACACAAAATCAAAAAGTTTTCTGTGAACCGGTTGCGCCCATCTACGGGTACGTTTTTGACCCGCTGAGTCCGAATTTCAAGTCAGTTTAGGCCGTACAACTCCCAATTTCAAGTAAACTGCAAAAAAACGTAAAAGAATGAGTGAACATTTTCGCTATTTCTCTTCAAAATTGGAGGGTGGACGGCCTAAACTAATTTAAAATTTGGATTCAGCGGGTCGAAAAACCTACCCGTAGATAGGTCGCGACCGGGACACAAAAACTTTGTTTTTTTGTGTGCTGGTGTAATTATAGTTTAAAAACATACATACATACAACAACAATATCGCTATAGCCTGAACTATGGAAAGATAAAAAAATCTCAAAATGGCGACGATCTGAAAAAAAAATGTATCTCTTTTTTAACCATTTCGAATTTTTAAAAATAGTTTTTTTTCATCTTTTTCGTAGTTCAGGCGCTAGCGGCATTACTTTATATTAATATCTTTTTTTATTACTAGGATTCAAATCGTGGGCATGGAAACGTGGCAATTTTTTAAGACACCACCCATTTCATTACCTGCTAATTTCTTGAATATTTAAATTTTTTCTCTTCTTTATCATTATTTTTTCTGTATTCTTAAAATGTTGTTAAATAACTTATAAAAAAATGGATAGTTAAATATTAATTGCCTTTTTTACGGAACTTCAAAAATGAAATCCGCGTTCGGCCAGCTGCAGTCGCGTGCGGAAAAGTGGCATTCTCAGCACTTGTTAGAAAATATACTATTTTTTCCTACAAGCACATGTGAAAATAGCAAATAGCACACTGTTTTCATGCATATAAAATGTCTCAAATCACACTTCTGTTGCCAAGTACTTTACAACACTAGTGTGATATATGTTAAGTCATTTTAAAAGATTGTAGACATGCTTACGCCCGCCAGAACAAAAAAAAATGTCATCGCTGTTATATCGTTATAAAAAAATTGAATTATTATGCTGTTAATTGCAGTTACATTGAAAAACCATGCAATATGTTAAAAGTAAGGAGCTTTTAAATTCTAAAATGACGATGGTTATACAAAGCTACTAGGTAAGGTATTTTCGATATAAAAATAATTTCAAACAGTATAATATACCTCAGTGAGGAAAGTATATATCACCACAGTGTTACAAAGTTTTCAATTATTTTCTTATTTATTCTGTAAAAACAAACAAACTTAAAATTTAGTTTTTGGTACATAATTTGTGGTCGCAGGAAAAACAGTGTACATTACTTGTATGAAAATGACTTTCTTACACTCGTGGGTTGGTCGTATTAGGCTGACGCCTTGTGCAACAATATTCCCACTTGTGTGAAATTAGCCAGGGCTGAGATTCTATAAGAAACATAAGGTAAAAGAAAATAGGGATAAAGAAAAGAAAGAGATCCATCTCTTTCAAACATCGTATTCTGTAATAGATGTTTTTCTCTTTCGACTAGAAAAGAAAAAAATATTTTAAAGAGTAAAAGACCAAGATAAATGCTAAAAGATACATATAAACTTGTATCCCTTTCGTTTTTAACTTCGGTTCCCATCGGACTGAGTCGATTATGGCCGAAAGTAAGTTATAGAATCGGTAATCTGACATTTATTACGATTCATACAGATCTCTTTTCTTATGTTTCTTACAGAATCTCAGCCCAGTTTCCATACTTGTAATGTAATATACTATTTCACAGTTGTGGAAAAACAGCCTTTTTCTTTTTTTCTTAAGCTTTTGCTAGCTAAACGAAGATAGACAACCAACCAATTTGGTACATTTTGACATCGGAAGCCTGTAATAAAATTTTGTACACATTTCTGCACCCCGTATACTCGTCTATTCCTTTAATCGTAAGTGTAAATAAGAATGGGAACTGACCACCTGATGCATGCTTCTTTCTAATTTAAGCCATATTTTGAATCCCATTGTTAGCAAATAGCCCTGTTTGTACAGTGGACGCGATATTTTTATTTTATTGTAAATCGCCAGTCTTTTAAATCCACCAAATGTTTTGTTCGCACACAATGAGAAAGAAACATGAAGAAAAATAAATCCCGCTATTCTGCCTTTATATTTTATACAGTAATATCTTAATTATCAGGAATTAAAAATTTGTTTATATGCAATACACACCATATTTTTGGTATTTTATGCGTTATTTGTTTGCTGGGAGATTAAGTTTAAACAAAATATTATTTGGCTTTTTTCCAGAATAAAATTAAGAAATTAATTTAACATTAAAAAAAAATAAAACTTTATATATTATGAAGAACTATTCTGCTCTTACACAATATAATAAAAGTTACGATTATTTTAAAAGAAATAAAATAATGATATATTTAATATTGTAAGTAACTTAATATTAAATTTTTCATTTTATTTCTTTTAAAGTAATCATAAGTTTTAGTATATAAGAGCAGTGTAAGCGCAGAATAGTTCTCCATAATATATAAAAGTTTTAATTTTCTTAAAATGATATAATATATATATATTGATTAATTTTCTTAAAATGATAAATCATTTCTTAATTTTATTCTGGGAAAAGCCAAATAATATTTTGTTTATATTTTTTGGTATTATTTCGTTTAAGTTTGGTCTATATGGCTGAGACATCATCATTATAACGTTTTTACTAATTATAATAAAATTCTTAGCAACAATGGGAGTTTAAAAATCTTTAGTGTTTTACCCCAATCCTACCAAAAAATGCTTTAAGGTTGTCTTCCGATAGTGAAGTTTTTGATCTCTAACTTAAAAGCCTGCGTTGGATTCTCAGCAGAGATTTTTTTTTTGTTTTTGTTTTTTAACCATTTTTCTTTTGGTTAAAGCCCTTTTTTATATAAAAAATATTGTATTTTAAGCAATTTTGGTTTCCTAAGAGGGAATTTGATATAAGAAAGTTTGTAGTAGGCATTGGGGGCAGATTTTTATAATTTTAAATACATATAAATTTATTATTAGGAACAATCAAATAAAACTCAAAAAAGTTCTTTAAAACTTTTATTTTCCTAATTTAAAATATTCAAGCTAAATAAAATATTATAATACATGATGACATATTATTAGCTCATAACATTTCTCCAAATTATAAGAGCCCTAAGGCTCAGTACCGGTACCAACTCTTTCTTCTTTATTCCCGGTGGGTTTCTTAAACTATTCCACTAAAATCTTGCCAATCATGTTTGCTATGGCGAAAAATACCTGCCAACCCTATTTTGTTACTTATGAATGATTAGGTCCCGAAAACCTAGTCATTTAAACTTTTGTGTATTGTTATCGCCAAAGACTAACGGCTATAAAAACAAGAAATCGTATTTATTCTTACAGCAGTTTTTAAAAAGATAGGATTTTTGTCAAATACTATTTTTTTCTCTTTAATTTGTACATCCTGAACAAATCAGACCCTAATTTCAGTGAAGGATAACCGTTTGCCTTATTTAATATTACCATTTTCAACATAAAGGACTTCTCCACTTTTGAGCTGGAGAGAACTTGCCTATCGGTCATTTTTAGGGCTTAAGTTCTCAGGAATTAGTCAATCGAGACTTGAAACATGAGGTCTTTCAGTGCCCTCCAAAAATTTAAGTGTCATGTCAATAAACTGCCTCTAACCTTACTTAACAAACCCAACTTATATTATTTGTAGGCTTTTAGACTTTATGGACTGTCCCATGATAAAATAGAAATATAAAGTACAGAAATTAAACTGTCAATGATGTTCTAACAAAGATTATTTTGATTTACTGCAATCGTAGTATTATATTTAAATATTAAATATTATACTTACTTAAATTACCTTTTTGTCCGGTTATTCCTCGGCTTCACATGATGAAAACCCTGACAAAAGAAAAATAACAGTTTTAAATAAGAATAAACTTTTCTGAATATTATGTGTATGAAAACGCCAAATCTGGTGCAATGACATTAATAATGATATGTTTTCATGGGAGTACTCGAGTTGCTTAACGGCTATAAGATAATAATAAAATTTTGAAATTGCGATTGTTGAGTTGCTAGACATAGATGCAGAGATTATTGAGTTCCTAGACGGTAAAAATCACAGGTGCATGCAATAAAATATCTTGTAAAACGAATGATTTTTATAATTTTTTTGTTTTGCTTTATTTGGCATTAAAATCCGCCTATTTTAATAAATAACGTTTAATAAATTATTTTTTATTATTATTGTTAGCTTGGGTTTAATTAAGGAATTAAAAAAAAGGTCTTGCTTACCAGAACTAACCATTCGTAAGTATGTATTAGTCTTGGGTTTAATTAAGGAGTTAAAAAAATTGCTTACCGGAACTAACCATTCCTAATTCCCTTGACCTTTGACCCTTCGATTACCCCAGGTACAAACACAATTTGGTTCGCCCGCCGATTTTTACCTGACTGTAATAAGGTCATGTACTGGCGTATTTTCCACCCTATTTGAAAAATTTAGATGATTTTACAAAAGTTAGACTTTCATTATATTTACGGTAAGAATACAAAAAGAGGATTAGCTTTTGAAACTTGATTTTTTTATGTGGAGGGTCCAACAAAAAAACGACTTTTCTCAGTTTTTATATATAATCATTTGAAAATATTATCAAGGACAGTGAGGTTACGTCTAGGAACTCCACCATGTCCCCGTCTAGCAACTCAACTATGTCGGTCTAGTCGGTCTAGCACATCAACAATCTTAATCTGTTATATCTAGGTTCGTCTCGCAACTCGAGTGCACCGGTCTTCATGTAGGTAAATGTGAAAGCCTGAACGAATCCAAAGTTGTTTTGATTGGTCAATGCTAAACAAAACCAACACTTTTGCAAAAATCTTGATTTTTGTATATTATCATGTTATAATTTTTTTTAAATCAAAACCAGTCTTTTTAAGAGTATTTTTAAAGTGCTTATTAAGTTATTAATAATGTTCCAATTTTAAATTTGTCTTCTATGTTATGTTTAAAGTATTAAATACCAAAAGTTGACTTCAAAATCAAGCGATATTTATTTAGATTAATTATTTCACTTCACAATGCATGCTAAATATTTGAGATAAGAGGTTTTAGACCGTAGCAAATCAAATAAGAGTGTCCAAAAGAAGTAAAAAAAGGCACTTTAAAACTTCCTACTCATGAAAAAAAATCAGGTCGATGAAGAAAACACTGTCAACATTATATCCAAGATTTGAGACATACTGTATAAAGAAAAATATGAAAAAGCAATATGGGTTTTGGAATGGAATTTAAACTTTTTTTCTCGTTTTTAGATCATAACTTTTAGAAATATTACTATTAAAAATATTTCAATGCAACACATGTTTCAACCTGTTTTCAATAGTAAAAACAAAATATGAATTATTTATTTGTGTAGGGCCAAAATTCTTGCTTATAGGTCGTGGACAAGGTGATTGATCAAACTAAAGGTGTTTGTTGGTATTTTTTAGACATAATTTATACAAAACTCGACATTTCAGCTGGTACGTACATCTAATAGTCTTCAGGTAAATACTGAATAATTTACATGTTTACCATAGTAATTTACAAAAATGACTGTTTTTGTATACCTAAATACTCCATGTAACTCAATCAGCATTTACCCAAGGACACCCGCATAAGTACGCAGCTGAAAAATTCAATTTATCTTAGTTGTATACTCAGGGCCGGATTTAAGGGGGCAGGTTGGGCAACTGTCCCGGATCCCCACAAATTAGGGGCCCCCAAAACGAATTGATGGGTCTCCACCTTAGAAAAAGTGAATAAAAGTTATATATTTATTGATGCTGGTGCTGTTTTTTGGCTACAAAATTTATTCACTTCTACTTTCAGGGGCCTGTGTATACTTGGTAACCAGTAGATACAATAGATTATTAATATGTCCATCCAACAAGTCATTTTTAAAGCTCATTCATTTTTTTTCCAAGATTTCCTAAGAACTAAATTTAACCTGTTCTTATAGCTATCAAAACCTAAACGGCCATTCTTAAGATGACATAATTTGACTCTAATATACCTTGACTATTGCTCTGGCTATTGGGCAACCTGGTTCTAGCTATATGTGTTTAAAAAAGAACCTAAGCTAGCTTAGCTTTATCATGTTTATTTTTACACCTATTCCATAAAAATACCTACTAGAAATTGTGATATAGGGTGAAAGAGAATGCATCATCCAAAAATATAAATCAACACAAGAGAAATATTTTTCCCTAATTTTGTTTAAGCTATTAAAAGGGTTAATTTTTTAAAAACTCAGTTTACAGGATTTTTTCTTTGTATCTAGGGCTATCATTAAAAAAAAAGAGTATACAGCATAAAACATAAAAATAAAACGTTAGCTTTCCTTTGTTTTCTGTATAGAAAAACCTATAAAAAATATTTTTTTAAGTAAAAATTCTAATAGAATTGTAACTTAATCGCAATACTGTTCATAGGACTTTTATAAATAATCAAAAAACATGTTTTCTTACAATACCTTCTGTGAATTTTTCACAGATGAAAGTGAAAAAAAACTGCTAACATTGAAAAATCCATAATTTAACTTTTTTTTTTAACTTGAAGAGCTGATCTTTTTCAAAATTGTTTAATATGTTTAAACAGACTAAAGGCAGAAGCTGCCCGTTAAGTAGATTTTTAAAAATCGTGGTTTAAATATTTTGCAATGATATTTTGTAGTAAGCAGGCATAGCAAGAGTCCGCGTTTATACAGAGTGTCCTACGGTCGATGGTACCTTAGACGTTTACGGAAAACAGAACATTGGATTTTTTAAAAATTTGGAAACATCGGTAACAGTGCCATATTAACCATTAGGCTGACTAGGCTACAGCCTAGGGCGCCATGAAAAAATAGGCGCCAGAGAAGGGAGTTTTAAAAAAGTTTAAGTGTGGGATTTTTTAGGTCTTCAAATTTTTGGGTGGTGAAGTAAGGCGCCTGGCACTCAAAATAGACTTTTTTTGCTCTTCAAACATTTTTTTGTTTGAAAATGGGCGCTCCGGGAATTCTAGCCTAGGGAGCCTCAAACAGTTAATACGGCCCTGATCGGTAATGGCTTGTGATCTAACGATCAAATATATTTTTAATGATGCAGCGTTGCCGCTTATATCAAAAAGTGGCATCAACTTTCAAGTTTTAAATGGAACATACTGTATATTTTGGTATTATTGGATCCGCCACTACTTTCTGAATATTTTCCTATACCTGTCTTTAGCGGTTTTCGAGTTAATAATTATTTTCCTTATTTCTTGTTCAAAACATGTCTCTAAAATAAAAGCTTATATTACTCCATTTACATTCGTAGACACTTGAAATTTAGGGTGTAGCATCTCAATGGCCTATACATTGATTTTTATGGAGAAATTTGTTTTAAATTATACAGGGTCGCTTAAAATTCGTGATTTTACCTTAAGAATATTAAAAAGCCATTTTTTTAATGAAACACCCTGTATACTACCAAAGAATTCAAAGAAACACAAAAAGCCTTTTCAAATGGTATAAAATGCATGGTTCCATGGTTCCGGAGATAAAAGCAAGTTTATTTAAAAAGATCAAAATATAACATAATAAATATTTATCAAAGATAGCCATGAGAAATATCAGGACTAAAAATAACAATATAATTATTTGACAGTTGGTATGTGATGACATTTCATGGCTATCTTGGATAAATATTTATTATGTTAAATTTTGATTTCTATAGAAACTTGCTTTCTCCAGAACCATAGCATTTAGGTATAGGAACATGATATAACATTTGAAAAGGCTTTTTATGGTCCCTTAGATTTTTTAAAAATATACAAGATGTTTCATTTTAAAAATTCACTTTTTAACATTTTTATATCTAGAGGTAAAATCCCAAATTTTAAGTGACCCTGTATAATTCAAAATAAATTTCTCCATAGAAATCAATACAGAGGGCATTGAGATGCTACAACCTAAATTTCAAGTGTCTACGAATGCAAATAGAGTAATATAACTCTAATTCTAACAATAAGGAAAATAATTTTTAACTAGAAAACCGCTAAAGATAGGTATAGGAAAATATTGGGGAAAAATATTCAGAAAGTAGTGGCGGATCCAAAAACAAAAATATACAGGATGTTCCATTTAAAACTTCAAAGTTGATGCCACTTTTGGAATAAGCGGCAACGCTGCATTGTTAAAAATATTTTAGATCGTTAGATCACAAGCCATTACCGATGTTGCCAAAAATTACTTCTTATGGCTTGATATACAATTTTTTAAATGTGTGATAAAGGATTGGCTACTGAACATTTTTAAGTAACCCTTAAATTAAATTAACTGGATTTTCGACACCTAAGACAATTGTTAACAGATAATGTTCCTGTCAAATTTCCGAATGACGCACATCACCCTATATCTTATTCCTACCTAACCTAATAAAAAATTGAACTATACATACCTATACAATTTTATTGAAGAACCTATGATTATCCTGCCATTTATACTATAATAATTCTTGAAAAGAACTACTACAAATCATCAAATCAATCTCCTACTCTTTTAACTTTTTTTTAAAATTTCTTTTTTAAGTTCATTACTCTACACCTGCATTTCTTCTGTCTGCCTGCATTAAATATAATCTATTTGGTATAAAATTCACTATCCATTTTTTTCCAATAAAAAAGCCATGAGAGTGCATAAAACATTTGTAAAACTAATAAACAAAGATCTCAGAAGATTACTTAATAATGATGACTGTATATCTCCAAAAAAAAGTTTTTCAAAAGCAGTAGTTTAGCCTCATATAAATATAATAGGAGTAAGATTCAGTAATTTAATGAAACTTAGCTGTATTGTTAGCCCCCAAGTTTTCTATTTTAAATTTTCGGATAATTAATTTTTTTTTTTTACCAAAAATATAAAAAATAAATATTACTTTTTACCCTACAAAAAAAAGCAAATGTCCATCACGTATCTTCTTTATGACATTGGTAAACTTGAATATTTAGCTTTTGAATAATCAACTTTAACTTTCAATGTCGTCATAATAATTTCTTATTATACTGACAATGTAATATTTAATAACAAACTTCTTTTGTGCAACTTTTACAAGTGAATGAAAAATTTTACCCTGAGGTAGACTGCAAACCATAATCCTGCACAAAAATATTCATTTAATAGATGGTATTTATTTGGGTACACGCCAAGGCATATTAAAAAACCAGAAAATCCAAAAGAAGTTTAAAATAAGTAAATAAAAAACTAAAAATTGAAGTCTGCCACCTTTGTCAAGATAAAATTGAATTAATATAAAAATTCAAAAAATTACCTATTGTTTAGGTTTAAAATTTTTGCCTTTTTTAAGAGATTCTGAAAACCCTTTGACATTAAATGTCAAAAAAATCATATTTGACATTTAATGTTAAATGGTTTTCCGAATCTCCTTAAAAAAAAAACTAAAAATTTTAAATTTTAAACCTAAATTATAGTTAATTTTTAATTTTTTATTTTAATTCAATTTTATCTTGACAACGGTGGCAGACTTGCCACCGAAACGTCGATTTTTAGTTTTTATTTACCTATTTTAAACTTCTTTTAGGATTTTTTGTTTGTTTTTAATATTTCTTGGCGTGTACCCAATAACTAACATCTATTAAATGAATCTGCCGAACCAATACAGAACATAACTTTAAAAATATTCATATTCCGTCTTATTTTCTCTATACAAGTCCAGAATGATATTTAAATATTTTTTAAATAATTTTTCTTGATTTTAATTTTATATATCATAGTTTTCCTTAAGAAAATATTAGCGATCTGTAAAATCCTAGTTTAAGGCATTATTTAAAATTTTTAAACCATTAAAATAATAGGATGGACACAGCCTTTACTACATTTTTTTTCCAATTTTAGTTACAAAACAACTTTTTCTACACTAAACCAAGGCTATGTAAATTTTAATAACCTAAATGACTTTTAGATTTTGTGTTGGTATATATATCTATTATACCCTTTTAGGAAACAACTCAACTTTCAATTCAACCTCACCAGTTTAATCGAAAGCCCAAATAAAATAACCCCTAAACTAAGACACTAATATCCTTTATTATAATTATCTTTAATCAGTAAAATATTAAACTTACAAAAAAACTGTTTTTTACACATGATTACACTAACCTAAACATGGAAGATAATACACTAAATTATTGAGAAACAAAATACGCGTCACTACACCTAACACTGTCTCTAATTTGTAAGCTCCTCATAAATCTGTCAAGTAATAATAACCTAATAATAAAAAAAACCTACATATTTTTATTACGTATCAATAAATTATTAAAAATATACATTTATTTCAGTGATGGAGAACAGAATTTGTAATTTTAATGTACAAAATATGTGTACAAAATACTTATAAAAATGTATGGATTTTGTGCTAATTAAGATCTAGTTCTTGATAAGCAACTGAACAATAATTAAAAAAGGGTTGTAAAGAGTTACCAACACAAAAAAATGTATTAAATTACATTAATAACATGCTCCACCACTGTTACTTTCTATTCTTTGATTGATTCTCTATTCTGTTTTCAAAATCACCATATCCCAAAAATTGTCCTAATCTATTTTTGATTGAGAGCATGATCTAGATTTTTAATGAGATTTAGAACAACTCCTAATAATATAAAATGTTTAAGATATGGTCAAAACATTTTCGGCAGTGATACACACCATAACTCTGAATTTTTGAATATGCAATTAAAAAATGTTTATTTTGAAATTTAGGAAAAAAAAATTACCAATCACTAGTATGAATGAAATTTAGAGCGCGATCAGACTTAAAACTTACATTGTGTGGTCGAATTAGAACCGCCTGGGGCCACCGCCACCAACGGGGTTTCCTTGCTGATAGCCACCACCACCACTGTAACCACCAGCATCTAAAAAGATAATTAAAATTTGAATTTATAAGAAATAAAACATTTTTTAAAATTAAATGAAAGAGAACTTACTGTAAGGTGCAGGCCTTTGTTGGGCGTAGTTATTTCTAACAGCACCACCGCCATAACCCTGTTGATAGTTATTTCCAAAATTTCCTTGTGGACCAGGGGCAGGACCTCCTTGCATTGGACCTCCCCATCCACCACCTTTAAACAAAAAAAAAATATATCAAATGAATCTGGAATGACAAAAAAAATATTTTAGTAGGTTTTTTTTTTTGGTGTTCTAGTAGTGAAAGCACAACAATTTTATTAAACATTCACCTGTGCTGTATCCCTGCTGAGGAGCTGGTGTTCCCCACTGTCCTCCCTGCGACTGTGATTGATCCCATGGACCGCCACCCCATGGTTGTGGCTGTCCTCCCTGTGGTCCCCATTGGCCTTGGTTACCCCAACCACCATCTCCCTGAGGGCCTCCCCAAGCATTTTGTGGTCCACCACCATAACCACCACCACCACCTAGAATAAAACAGAACAATTTTTTGAATGAAAATTTGAAAATGTGTTAATTACATTAAGAAAAGAATAAACTAAAATTTCAGTTTTAATAAAGTACCTTGGTGTCCACCACGACCCCCTCTTCCACCTCCTCTACCTCCACGACCTGAAGGACCACCCATCGATCCACCTCCTTGCATATCAGCCTTATTCAGAGCTTTTTTAACATCTACAGCTTTTCCCTTGACTACATGGCCTCTGTGCACTAAAAAATAGAAAATGACATTGTTTTGCACCAAAATATGAAATGCCAAGTGTCAATCGAAGATGGTAATACCAAAGTGTACAATCTCTAATGCTACCACATTTTCATAAAAAAAAATAACAAAGAAACCTTTAAATTGAATGTAATGCATTTTTTCTTAAGTTGAAAAACTCAGTTATTGATGTGGTCATGGTTTAAAAAATGATTTATTTAAATTCTATGCTAAAAACATACAAGTACTGGGACATTTATCTAATTTTTGTATTAAATAAGATAGATTGAAATTTATAATTAATAAATTTAAGTTATATTAAAAAACTCTTACAAACAGCTTTGTCAACTGAATCATAATCTTCAAATTCAATAAAGGCAAATCCTCGTCTTCTTTTGGTTTCTCTTTCCACAACAAGAGTGCATGATAAAATTGTACCATAAGTTTTGAAATATTCTTTCAGGTCATCTTCTTCAATATCTTCTCTAAGACCACCAACAAACAGCTTTTTGACAGTTGCTCCAGCTTCAGGACGGCCAATGTCTTGACGAGGAACAGCACGTTTGGGTTCTACCACACGACCATCAACTCTGTAAAAGAATAATTATTTCTTTAAGCAAATACAGTAAAACCTCTCCTTGCGGACACCTCTATTAAGCAGATGCCTCCTTTATGCGGACAACTTTTCTGGAACCAAGGTTTTGCCTATTGTTTCGTAGGTAAAACTAACTTCCATAACCGGACACTCTAATAATCAAATGCGGACAATTCGTTTGGTTCAAAAGAAAACTGAGATCTCCTTTAACAGGACGCGAAACTCTATCAACATAGTAAATTATATATTTTTTTGTATTACGTATTGATTGTATTGGCATATTGGCGACACTGCTGTATGAGAAGACCAGTGAAGTACCTTTTTACGGGGAATTACCGTTTCGATGCATGTACTGACTGGAGGATTTCTCTCTAATATATTTAGTTCTTGTTTTCTTTGATTTGTGCAAACAGTAAGTTCTTGGATTTTTAATTTAAAATGGCGCCTAGTAAACAATTTCTTAGTTTGCGTGAAAAAATGGAAATTATTAACAGTGAAGAAAAAGAACATTTATCAGCACGGAAGCTGGCCGAGAAATTTATTATTGGAAAAACTCAAGCCACCGAAATCATTGAGAATAAAAACATCATTCACCAGCAGTGGGAATCAGGAAGCAATACAGCTATAAAAAAAGGTTTTTAAGTTTTAACTGATAATTTTTCTAATAAATATTTAAATATGTTTATGTTCTAATTTTGTATTTTTTTTAAATACTTTTTTAAGCGGACAAAAACAGAGGAACTGTGAGTGTCCGCTTATGAGAGGCTTTACTGTAATCTTAATTTATTAAAATTAGCTTATTTTATTCCATACAGGATATGATGAATTATAAAGATATCTTACTTATGTGGCCTAGCAGCTTGAGCATCATCGACCATATGAGCCTTGGAATAAGTAATAAAACCAAATCCCCTGCTTCTTTTGGTTGTAGGGTCCTTCATGACAACTACGTCAACAATCTCACCCCATTGTTCGAAGTGCTTCTTCAAGGAATCGTCAGTTGTACGAAAGTCCAAGCCTCCGATGAAAAGTTTCCTAAATTGTTCAGGTTCCATTTTATCCTATTTAAAAAAATAATAATAAATTGTAAAGAAACACATGGCATTGTGATAAATTACTGTAAATTAATCGTGGGAATTGCATTTTCTAAAAGGGTTACCTTTTTGACATAACTTTGCTCCATTTATGTTTTAATTATTTATTATTCACATACAATTTTATAAAAACAGTAGCAATATTTTTAAGAAGATTTGGGTAATTGTTTACAAACCAGACACATCACCGATTTTAATGAAATTTGGCATATGGGGGTTTTTGGGGTGCTGATCATGAATCTGAATCAATGATTTCAATCACAGTAGCGGGGGCGCCATGGCTACTGTGATTAAAAGTGAACTTTTACAATTTAATAAATAGAAAGTTGGTTTTAAAAGGTAGAAATCAAATATTCAGTACCAATTTAACCTTAAAATAAGAATTGTTTGCAAAAGAAAGGGGAACGTGGTGAAAATAATGTAAACTTGCTTTTCAATTTGATGATGGATATTTCGAAGACAAAACGTGTCTGACCAAAAATTCTTTCAGCTTTGTGATCAGCGCCCCAAAAACCCCTGTACCAAATTTTACTAAAATCGGCAAAGCGTCCGGTTTGTAAACAATTAGGTACGAAGATTCGTATATGGAAACTTTAATTGCCAGTGACTCAGTCATAAAAATAATAATAATAATTATTATTATTATTATATTATCAAGTTGGGGATAGAGTATAAAGCCTTGATTTGCAAGCCATTTTATGAACGAAAAACTACAAGATGTTTAAGTATTTAAGATTAAACACGTGGTTTAAAATATTATGTTTAAATAAAAAAAGCTAATATTTTAGGAATTTCTCTTAAATTTAATCAATAATGATGACGCGTCACAGTAAACCAGTTCATAACGTAAATTTATCAACAAAATTGTTACTAAAAATATAATGTCTACTTACATTACCACCGTCCCTCTTCATTTTTATGTAATTATACAAAATAAATAGGTTTAAAATTTAGGAAATCACAAGAAAAATTCGACTTGAAATGCACAAGACCGACTCGCCCAAAAGAAAATGGCCACTCGCCGACGCCGCCGGTTGACAGTTGACAAGGTGCAGTGCAGGTGCAGGGTTACCAACCTACAGTTAGTGTATTCCTTTTAGAGTCTACTAACGCCTGGGGGTATTCTCGAATCTCTATTAGACCATGTCGTACGCGAGATATGTAAAATGTCGCAAAAAGTCAAAAATGTATTCTGGAATCCCGAAATAGACATTTTTCATGCGAGAAAATCACGCTAAGCCTAGACAATGCGACATTAATATGTCGTTTTCGACAATCAAAAAGCACTTGTGTAGTTTTGAAAAATCAAAGAGTCCCAAGAAAAACATACCAATATTTTGTATAATTTTCTAGAAACCTGCGGCAACTCGATTTTGACGATTTTTGTTATACGGGGGTTTTTGGGGCGCTGATCATGAATGCAAAGAATGCTCGCATGTAAACATTCTGTATTAGCAATAACGCCTTGGTCTCGACTGGTTGTTGTATTAAACCGTCATCTCTAGACACATTGACAAACAATCTTATAATACATTTTTCCACAGTAAGCCTCTAATTATGGCGGAAGCATTGCGTATTTAACCACAAATTGACTACTACAAGTGTTTAGAAATTAAAGCAAATACCGTCAATAGTTTTTGTCTGGTGCTGATTTGTCGAAAGTAAAGCTACGTCTAGTAGGCATATAGCCTAAGGATGTACCGTAAAGAGTTTTGGAAGATTTCGACAAAGAAGTATGTTGTTATTTGGTGTATTCCTTTTGTATGATCCGAGAACCGCCGGAACGACACCATGAGTGTTCCTTTTACAATTTTTGACATTTTTCATGTTAAGAACCGTTCTTGACATTATTGACAGTTCAGAGAACGGTTCAGAACAGTTCTACAAGGGTATAAGGAATACACTAATTGGACATGCGCTTGTCAATGAACATGTCACTTCAAGGCGTGGTGTCAAACTGACGAGGCAGGGCAAAGGAAATGGTAAAAATTGGCATGGCTGCCCGTTTCAGTGGAATAAAAATACACAAAAAATCCCATAAAAATACGTGCAAGTGTGTGAGTGCAAGTGCGTAAGATTTCGGAAAATTGGCCGAGTTTTCGAGAAAAGGTGTTGAAATCGTAAGTGACGGAAAATTTCAAAATTCTAGGCGGGAAGCAGGTTGTTGGCCATAAACTTGTAGCTCTGACATTTCCTTTCACTGCAACAGTCATGCGACATCATTTATTCAACTAAAATATGGTTTTCACTTTTCGAGGGTTCAAAACATAAAATCTTTTATTGAAAACAATCAGTATTTGATCAGTCAATTGGTTCTAATAGGATTTGTTTGCTTTGCCAATTTGCTTTAAATCTGGCGATTTACACCTACATTAAGTATATATTCTAATCTCCGTATTTTTTTGCTAAAAATATACTTTAATGCTGGGATGGCTCAAAATTAAGATTATTTTTTACAATATTCTTATTTTAGATCCTTCTAAACTTCAAATATGAAGAAGGTAGATGTTTTGCTGTCTGATTATAAATTTTCAATATTTTACAACGTTTAATTTTAGTAAAAATCTTACTAAAATATGTACTTTTCTTACTATAAATACAAGAAAACACCTCATATATTGTGTACATTGTAAAAATATTATTCACACATTAAACCAACTCCAGATCTTGTAAGAAAGATGATTTACATTGTGTAACTACCTTTTTTAACTCACAAAAAATCCTTTATCAATTTATTGGTTTTTATTATAGCTTTATTACACCATCATTAAATTATACACCTGTCATTATAGGCACAGGTGTTAAGTAGGTTAACCCTTACTTAGCTGTAGGTACTCCCTATCAATATTTAAGTATTATAAATATTTTATTTTCTAGTGTGGATAAGGTCTCTTAATGAGGGTCATTAACTAAACCAGAAATCATTTACTTTGTGGATCTCACTGTCAGCAATTTGATTTCCTTATGTCTTTAATTTATTTAAATATAATTTACTTACCACTTACCTAAATAATTTTTAGTTTTATATTTATTTACATAATAATTCTGATATTTTAAGCTTTAGGGGTTGATACTTTATCCCTAAATAACCCCACATACTTAAGTGTTGCCATATCGTGCACAATTCCTTAACTTAGGAAAATGTAAATTTGGCATAATCACATTCTAGTGCATTATATAATTACCTTTTAAGATATTTTAATATAAACTCATTTATTTTTGCTAAAAAATCGTAATTTAAGAATTAAAGGATTAACCAGAACAAACTCAAAAATGTTTTAAACACCTCTTTTTATTTAGAGATTTTTTTAATACAGCTTTTTACAGATATTTTAATCAAACTGAAAATATATATTTTACAAAATAGTTGGTACATGCTCTTCAGATAGATTTTTGTAGATCTCACCAGCTAAAAAATAATGTACAAATCAAATCTTTGTGTGTTTAAAATTTAAATGGTAATAGATTTTGTGGGTCACATTATGTAAAACCTATCTGTTAATACCCAAGTCAATAAATATTTTAATAGGTAGATTTTTAAAATAAAAAATAAGTGTTAAACTGGTTTTGGTTATACAACCACAAAACATAAATTATATGGCAGGAGCTTATATAAAATCCACTTACCATAAGTAGATATTTATTATTAATATTTATTTATTTTTTGAGATATTTGTTTTATTTTCTTGTAAGATGTCAAAATTACAATGGGGGACCCCACACAACCAAAGTTGGTGCTAAGATATCCAAGGGCATATATGCTCTTAGGGGCCTCTCGGGAAGTGTATCGCAGAAGATCCTGCGTACTGCCTATTTTGCCTTTGTACATACACACATATCATATGCGATCCTAGCATGGGGTCATTCATCTGGGGCTCATAGATTGTTTGCTCTGCAGAGGAGAGCTGTCAGGTGTTGGCTGGTATAAGATATCGGGATGATTGTAGGGGGCCTTTGCACTATCAACTCTAACACTACCATGTCTGTATATCCTTGAAAATCTTTATACATAAAAAAAGTAACACCTACTTAACCCATGATAATGTGCATGACTACGATACCAGAAACAAAGCAAACCTCGTTCTGCCCTGCTGGCGTCTGGGAAGGTGCCAGGATGGACCTGGATGTCAGGCAATCAAACTTTTAATGTCTTACCAGATGACATAAAACAGTTACCTGTAGATTTTTATAAAAAAATGAAAAATATTTTAGTAACTAATTGTTTTTATTCGCTGGACTGAATTTCTTAGTTTTCACACTTAATCTGAGCGTTAATTTAAATTTTATTTAGGCGTACTCTAGCTATACAAATTTTGTATTTTATATCTAGCACAGCCACTAAGTAAAAAAAATCTACCTTAAATAAATGACTTAGTACTTTTAGTAATTTAAGTATTGGGTTATGTTAATGGCTATTACCTATAGTAAAATAATAAAAAAAAATTAATTAGTTAAAAAAGAGTGTAATTGCTTACAAACCGGACGCATCGCCAATTTTATTCAAATTTGGCATCCCGGATCAGCTAAATAACATATCATGTAGGCAATGTGAGAAAAAGAGACAGTCTAATGTGAATAGAGGCATGTAAACATTTCGGATTGGATGACACACGTGTACAGGGTTGGTGCGTATATTTAGACAGCACCTACCTGGTTTATTACATAAGGTAGAAAGAAACTTTAAATACAAAAGTTATAGAAAATTGACCAAACTGTCAAAAAAATATATTTTTGCAGATACAGAATGAGCCAAAAATGTGTGAAGATTTTTTTTTTTAATGGAATACCCTGTATATGTCACCATTAAAAAGCTCTTAAAAAGCTTTACAAAAAAAACACATTTAATATATATCTATCTTTAATGGTTTTCGAAATATGACCATTTAAATCTGAAAAATAGTAGAGATAATTTCCATTATCCTACCTACGGCACTAAGGTGAGACTGTAGATGTAGTGGAAATGATACACATATTTAAATGGCCATATTTCCGAAACTATCAAAGATAGGTGTATCAAATGTGGTATTTTTTATAGCTTTTTAAAAGGACTTTTAAATGGTAACATAATATACATGGTATTCCATTTCCAAAAAATTAAAATTCTTCTCCACACGTTCTTGGCTCACTTTGTATCTGCAAAAATATATTTTTTTGATGGTTTGGATAATTTTCTAAAACTTTTATATTTTAAGTTTCTTTCTACCTTATATAATAAACGAGATAGGCACTGTTTAAATTAATAAACCAACCCTGTATACCTTTAGCCAGTCCTTATGCAGTATGTGGTTCTTTTTGGGGTGCTGAACACAAATCTGAAAGAATGTTTTTGTCGGACACGTTTCGTTTTCGACATATCCAGATAACTTAAATTGAAACCTAACCTAAATTTACCATATTTCCCCTTCTTTTACACACAATTCTTGACTTTTTCCACCTTTTAAAAACCCATATTTCTAATAATTTTACCATAAAATAAATACTGTGATTGAAAGGGAAGTTTTACAATTTTATGGAAAAAAGGGGTAAAGTAAATAGAAAAATGAATTGTTAAGAGTTGGAACTTAAATATTGAGTGCCAATTTAGCTTTAAATTTTTGTTGTTTAAAAAAAAGGGGGGAATATAGTGAAAATGGGGTAAATTTTCCTTTTAAATTTGATAATGGATATCTCGGAAATAAAACATGTCTGACAAAAATTCAATCGGATTCATTTTAACTTTATTATACATTAAGTAGTTCCAAAAGTAGTTAGGTAATACATCTACTTTAATATGAAAATTATTGTAAATACTTTGGGTATTTTATATATTATCTACAATTATTTTTTACATAAAAAATGGTTACAATATTTTTATTTTTTGTCATATAAAATTATAGTGAGTGTAACTTTAAAGTGGTTTATTTAAGCTCACATAGTGGTGGAGAATGTGGCCTTATTTAAAATACCAGTAAATACACACGGTTCATTAGGGTAAAAACGCAGTGCGACGTTGCCAGTTTTTATAAATAATCCCACAGTTTAAAAACTTTAGGGTTTTAAAAAGAGAATAAATGACGGTAGTTTAAATTATATTGGGTGAACTTCTATAAGTCGAACTTCGATATCTCGAATTTTCGATAACTCGAATTAAATTGGTTGGCAACAGCGCCAGTAATAAATATTATGTGTAATTTTTACTTGATAACTCGAACTTCTATAACTCGACTATCTTGATAACTCGAACTAAATATTTGGCAACGCCCTCGATAAGTCGATTTTTCAGGGAATCCCCTAAATACGGATGTTTATATGGGCTTGTTTAGTGTCGGAGGCAGTTCCGTTTCTGCGTTGAGAGGTTTCACAACTATACTGTGGTTTTTATTGTTAACAAGATGTCACTAAAACGTACTTTAAAGACGTTATCAAATTGACGAAAAATATAAATTAATAAAAGAAGTGGAAAGTGGTATGTTCTCCGAATGGGAAGAAGAAGATGAAATTCCTTTATTTTTTTAAAGAGAACGTTTGAGAGGAAATAAGAAGAAGAAACACAATTTGAAATAGAATACGATGCGTGGACAAATTTTAAAACCATACCAGATGTTACTTTTAACGACTTCTTGCACGTGGATGATGACATTATTACTTCAGAATTTCCTACAGATGATGATATCATACAGTTATGTGGATCAGAAACAGAATCTTTGCAGCTTAGTTATGAAGAAGACAGCGAAAATGATATGAATGATGGTGATTTAAAGTATTTTGCGTTCGTACCTAAAAAGCAATGAAAATACAACCGATTCGTTGTACAATAGTTTATAAATAAAAATACATGCATACATTTCTAATACATATGTATATGTATTTTTATAAAAAAAAGTATGAAACATGTGTATTTTTAGTACTTTTGTAAAAACTTTACATATATTTTGTTATACATTTTTGATCTATAAGTACATATATGTATTATGTATTATCATATATTCATATCCATAATATTATTATGTGTTTTATTTGATAACTCGAAGTCTTGATAAGTCGAATTATTTTTTTGTCAAGTCGCGGTTCGAGTTATCGAAGTTTGACTGAATATATCCAAACATTTGTAACAAAATACGTCTTTAACTTGACTATGCTTTTTATAATTTAAGTTTATTAGTGATTTATAATACTTTTGTTATTCTGCAAAAAAATATATTTTTATACACACTGCTGCAGTATTATTTTTAAACAAGTTATGGCCAATAAGTATATCAATTCATATAGGTATATGTATTTAATTTCTAATCAGTTCTTTTTTAATTTAGTTGTATCCTCAAAATTTTTTTGTCTTATAGATTCTGGTTTAACCTGTACCTTAAGAACCTTTAGAACAATGAGAAAACGACACAGAAAGTTCGGTTAATTCTAAGTGCTTTCTATTTAAGTGCAAAAAAAACTATTTTTTAACAATATTTCTAAGTGCCAAAAATGAACATTTAGCTAGTTATTTAAATGAGAACTTAATATTAACACTGTCAACATGTCGTTTTTTAATAATATTAAAAAGTTTTGCATTTCGGCGGAAATGACGCGAAAAAGAAGAAAGTTTACAACAATGTTAAGATGGAGACTGATCCCGAGGAGTATTGGGATATGCTTGGCGAGCTGGGAGACGGAGCATATGGAAAAGTCTACAAGGTAAAGTAAATAATAAGTATCTTAAATTCTTTTTACATTCTAAATTTTTTCTTCTGTAGCTTGCTAGTAACAGATCTCTCAAAAACTGATTTTGAAATAAATGCAGTAACTATTTTATAAAAGCATTTATAATATTTTATCTTGCATTAAAGGTTGCCTCATGCTTCACTTTTAAAGCTTGGTCCCCCACAACCCTCAGCTTTCTTGATTCCATGCAGAGAAGAGCTGTTCTCCTTATTAATGATCCTTTTTTTTACATAAACGCTTCCTTTTCTTGCCCAATGTCGGGCTGTAGGGGATCTATCGGTTTTTTATAGGTTCTTCTATGGTTTCTGCTCCAAGGAATGATTCCTTTATTTGCAGTTCTTTACAGAGAAACTCCTCGAGAAACTCGTAGGGCCAGACGTATGCATTCCTTTACGGTTTAAGTGAACAGACCCCGAACCTTTCACTTTCTTCATTCTTTCATTCCTAGAGTTTCTAGATTGTGAAAACTTGCTGTCTGAGGAGGTCTTTCCTTCCCCTCCAAACCTTCAAGAATTTAAGTTTTGTGTTAACAAACTCCCTCTTACCTCACTTAAGACACCCATGTACGTTAATAATTAGGCTTTCAGCCTTCATGGATTGCCCAAAAAATAAGAAAAACAATGATTTTTTTGATATTCTTTTTAAATGATTTAGATAATTTTTTAGTGAAATTTTTATTTTTTACAGGCTCAGCATAGGCATACAGGACAGCTGGCCGCCGCCAAAATGTGTCGTTTGGACGGTGAAGACGATCTGTCGGATTTCATGATAGAAATTGACATTTTGACGGAAATTAAACATCCCAACATAGTCGAATTATTAGAAGCTTTTCAGAAGGAACAACAGGTAATATGTTAACTATTTATCAACAAAATATGTGAAGATAGATAAAGAGGGGGTTAACCGCAGGGTAATAGCTTTTGTATTTTTAAAACTTTCTGGTTGTGACCTTAATTTCAAAAAAGAGGTTGCTAGTAATTTTTAAAAGTTGCCCTTATTGTTAATAATACTATTTTTTTTCAGTTATGGTTATTGATAGAATATTGTGATGGCGGAGCGCTAGATAGTATAATGACGGAATTAGAAAAGCCATTAACAGAGCCACAAATAGCATACGTCTGTCAAAACATGTGCAAGGGCTTAGCTTTCTTGCACAAAAGTCATGTGATACATAGAGACTTAAAGGCTGGAAATGTACTACTGACAATGGCTGGAGGTGTCAAAATCGGTAAGTTATAAGTTTTTTTATTATATTTACGAAATTGTTTTTATTTTTTATTTATAATATTTAGTATTTTGTATTAGCTAAATTTACCAAATTGGGTATCTGGGAGGTGTAGGGTATGTGAAATTAAATATTGATATCGATATTCTCTCCAGATTTTCAAATTTAGTGTAAAATTTATTTTTTCATTGGATCAAATTTAGTAAGATCCCAAATTTTCGAAATTCTATCTCTACTGGTCGCTGAGATAGGACCCACTACTTTTAGCAAAACGTTTGTTAGCGCCTTATCATTTGGCATCTGGAGGCTTGATTAACCTCCGCCGGCATTGCTCAATTATAAGAAGAAAACCGCCTTACGGCGGTTTTTTCGATTTACATATATGAAAACAGCCAAAGATGTAAATTAATTTGTTACTACCGGTGGGTTTTACTTATTTTATAGGTAGATGCCGCCGTCCGGCAGCTATACTTATAAAAATCGCCGAATAATAGTCAACCTAACCTAAATATTTAATCATTTACTGTGCCCTAAGCGTTTAGTTTTCTTGTGGTTTTGTTAAATATTATATTTTTTAACGATCAATTTATGTTTTAATTCTAAAAAAATAACACTTTTTATCATACACTGCATATCTTAAAAGATAATATCATTTTGATGACAATTGTGAATCTTAATGAATCAATTCAACAAGACAATATTTTTATTTGTTTTATACCATATAAAATAAAAAAACTGAGGGGTGAGTTAGTAATACCAGATAGAAAATAAAACTACATACATTACATGGTTTAATAAAATAAGCGTTTATTTATCATATTCATTGTTTTTGCTTTCTTTTTGCACACTCCAATTGTAATTTAAAACCACCTATATTATTTTCTGTAGGGCTTATAAAAGGGCTATTTCCCGTGGCGGCTCGTGCATCGGAGAACAGGGGAGGCTTAAGATATATAGACTATTTAGGGTGTTTATAAACATAAGCAAAAATTAAAGGTGTGATTTCTTATGTTATTTTATGAAAAAAGTTTCTATAAACATATGTCTGAAGTTGCTTCCTTACGTTAAAATAAAAAAAAAAGAGTTTTTTCTAAATATTTTTAATGTGGTTAGGCCGAGTTGGATAAAATTTGGTACATTTAATTAAAGTAATAAGGTGCTTATTTAGCACTAACCAGATTGTTATTATTGGATCCAGTGGCGTCTCAGTGGGCACCGCAACTTATATTATTGAGAAAAACCAGAACCAGAACTAACCAGAACTAACTTTTTGACGTTATTTGTCAATATCTTTAAATTTATTGCGATAAATAGCCTCAAATTTTATGGAGAGGCTTAGCCTCCCTTGCCTCCTATGACGAGCCGCCACTGGCTATTTCCTTGTCTTAACCGGGGTATACACGGTCATGCAAAAAGATTTTTTAATTTTTGTCAATGTATTCATTACTGTTACCTTTTCAAAAGCATTGATAACCTTGGTACATATCTATAAAATTACGCAATACATCTTACTGGCGCCAAAGAGACATTTTGTTAACTCGAAACCAACAATATAACCCCGTAAACGACGTTTCTAAACTGAAACGTTAACTCACGTGTCCTAGACATGCACAAGTTTGCATGCCAAGCCAGATGCGGCAGTTTTTTAATACACACGATCAAATTTGTGCATGAGCTTTGATTTTTTGACAGATGTGACAGTTTTGCATGACCGTGTATACCCCTGTTTAAACTTTTCTTAACAATCTTCAAAAATTCAGAAGAATTGCAGCAAAGACGTTTACCTTAAATTCGTATTCTTAGCAAGTCCTTTCATTTGATACCCATCCTGTAGAAGTGTATTAACACTAACTATTCCGCCATCTTGGGTTTTCCGCCATGTTGGATTTAAAATGACATTACTTTATTTTTCGAAATATTCTCAGCAAGCTCTTTTGTTTGATACCTATATTGTAGAAGTGTATTAAACTTAACTAGTCCGTCATCTTCAATGTTACGTCATGTTGGATTTAGAATGACGTCACTATTTTTGAGGTACTCTTAGCAAGCCCTTTCATTTGATACCCATATAGTAAAGGTGCATAAAAAATAAATAGTCCGCCATTTTAAGAAGTCTGTCATATGGAATTTGGAGTTTCATAACTTTATGTTTCGAGTTACTCTCAGCAAGCCCTTTCATTTGATACCTATATTGTAGGAGTGCATAAAAAAAATAACTAGTCCGCCATATTGGATTATCCCTTTCAGGACGATTGACGTACTGGTACGTTTTTTAAAGAGGCCCTTATGGGCCGGGTGCCGTACATGTACTACTTTCTATGCAGTAGCTTTGAACGGTTGCCGTAGGACTTTTGAATTTTTACTGGACGGGTGCGGTACTTATATGTACTACGCTATACACATTAAACCTAACCGAATGCAGTAAATGTACGTCGAAAATATTGTCACGAGGGGACTGATGCCGTATTGATACGGCGGTTGAAAAATAATTAGGATTCCTGAAGCCGTCAAAGCGGAAGCGCGCGCAACAATTTGGTCCGTCCCGAATGGGTTAAAAGTGACGTCACTGTATTTTTGAGTTACCCTTAGCATTTTTGCTTGGAATTACTTTTTCAATCGATTTCTGTTGTTAACATGTAATAAAAATTTTCACCCCTTAGGGGGCAACCACCCTCAGGGTCTTGGCGCCCTTCGGTTCGATATAGGTTTTGTACCTTGGGCTATTTTTTATCTTCTGTTAAAATTTCAAGTCGATTCATGCAGGACCAAAAAATGCCAGGTGAAATGCTTCATTTTCTGTACTATAATGTTTGTAACAATTTTAGCATTTTACGATTGTTGCTAACATGTTTCCAACATTCTGCTCAAACAAACCTATTGCAGTTAAAAAATTACAAACAAATTTCTGTTTATATTTGAATCCACCTTGTCATATTTACTACACTAATGTATTGGTTACGCAGTACACAAGTAAACTCGGTATTGTAATTACCAAAGCAGGTCCTCTTATCACCTAATTACGGGATTTAAGGTGTTATTGTTGGTCGAGATAACAGTACCTAATTAACTCCAACGTTTCCATTAGAGAGTGTTTATTTTAAATTTGTAAGATTGTTGATATTAATGTTGTAAAGTCGTTTTTAGCCTTGGGCGTAAATAACAATTAAAAAGGTAGTTTTTCTTAAATTGTTCAGCACATTTTTTAGTGAAATCTGATAAAAAATACAGGGTTATTTTTAAGTTGATATATTCCTCCTCCTTCTATCTCAGTATAGAATCCAAAAAAATAAAAACACTTTAATTCTAATTATGTTCGAAATTGCTTCATTTCCGAAATACAGGGTGTTAATGTTTTAAGAAAAAATGCCTCTTATCATAACTTTCCTACCACTTCAGATATGTCCACAAAATTTGGTACACTTCTTTTAACATTACATTACATTTTTTGCTCTAAAAGTTTAAATTTACCAGTGGCGTTCAAACAAGACTTGTATTGATTTTTTTAGAAAAAAATAGTACAGCTCTGCTTTTTCTCGAATCAATAATATTTTTGTAATATTCATTTACTTTGGAGTTGATTTGATTGCCATTTTGATGCATAGTTGCTAAAATCTGAGAGGGTGTTTTGTATGTAACATTCTTTTTGTCTAATTTGTATTAAAAAGGTCAAAAACTTACACTAACTACAATTTAAACCTAATTAAGAAATTATCAGTAGTTATTATTTTTAATAAAAGTTAAAAACTAATTTTGTATACAAAACACCATATCAAGTTTTAGCCGATGCATTAAAATGGCATTTATTTTTTAAAAGAAAACCGTTTGAAAAAATAACAAGGGACCAAATTAACTCCAAAGTAAATAATTATTCCAAAAATAATACTGATTCGAAGAAAATGTGAAAACTGATTAGCCACAATATTCGCTAAATAAAGAATTTAATAATAATAATAAAAAGCAGTGGCGTACTATTTATTTCTTGAAAAAAAAAATCATGTTTGATCGCCGCTGGTAAAATTTTTTAAAAAGCTTTTACAGCAAAAATGTAATGTAATTGTTAAAAATAGTGCCACAAATTTTGAGGACATATCTTGAGTAGTAGCATAAAGTAACATACCTACGGATAAGAGAAACCATGGCATGCTAAAATTTTCGTACCGCTTTTGCGGCAGGCTGGCGGCAGGCTTGTCATTTTTGCCAGTTTACACTTTAAATGCGTCGGTCCAAGCCTCGCCTCGTGTAACATCAGCGGTGGGGAGACACGTAAGCTTACTGAAATGACTAACTGGCGGTATTTCAACGAGAAACGAATAAAATTATATTGGGAGTTTTCGCATGACCTGTCCTTAAATCGGCTATTCCATGATAACTCTTATAATTTCCTTACTCTATGGTAGTAGGAAAGTTATGATAAAAAGACATTTTTTTCTTAAAACTTTAACACCCTGTATTTCGGAAACAAAGCATTTTCGAACATAATTTTATTTAAAAAATGTTCTTATTTTCTTGCATTCTATAAGGTGTAAAGAGGAATTTATTAACTTAAAAATAACCCTGCATATGTTTTTATCCGTAACAATAAAAAAATGAGATAAATCATTAATTCTCTTAATATTCAACTGCAAATTTACTGGTAACGAAAAAAACTTGTCTCATGACAAAAATTCAAAGGTCATTATTCCAGTGACCTTTCTAAGTGCTATTAGATATAAAATTGATAGTATTTTTCTTCTCTGTACGACGGTGTGTCAATAATTTGGGCAAATTTTCGGTTCTCTTTATATTTAATTGCAAATTTACTTGTAAGGCAAAAAAGCACTTATCTCATCACAGGAAATTTAAAAAATAACAATGTTTTATTGACTTTTTAAACGCAATATGGCGTGAAATCTATCGTATTTTTTCTTCTCTTTGCGGCGGTGTGTCTATGATTTTTGTAGAATACTCAGTTCTCTTGATTTTTGATTGCAAATTCACTTGTTACGAAAAAAAAATAGTACTAGAGTGGTTTCATGATAAAAAATTCAAAGGTCACTATTCCAGTGACTTTTCTAAATACCATACGAGATACAATCGATAGTATTTTTCATTTCCATACGACGCCATGTCAATCATTTGGGAAAATTTTCGGTTCTCTTAATATTTAACTGCAAATTAAAGTATTCCAGTGCCTTTTCTAAATGCCATATGACGTGAAATCTATTACATTTTTTTCTTCTCTATATGGCGGTGTGCCAATAATTTGCGCAGAATATTGTGTTCTCTTGATATTCACTTGTAATTAAAAAGTAGTACTAAACATATCTCATGATAAAAGATTTAAAAAACTCATTTTTCCACTGACTTTTCTAGATGTCTTACGAGATAAAATCAATAGCATATATTTTTTCTTCTCTATACGATGGTGTGTTAATAATTTAGGCAAATTATTCGGTTCGCTTAGAATTTAACTATAAATTCACTTGTAACGAAAAAATTTGGACAATACTTATCTCGCGACAGAAAATTTAAAAATCTCGATTTTTTAAAGGCATTTTTAAACGCAATATGGGGTGACATCTATAATATTTGCCCTTCTCTATACGACCTTGTGTCAATAATTAGTGCAGAATTTTCGGGGCTCTTGATATTTGGCCGTAAATTCACTCTTAACGAAAACATCATTAGAAACCTGGTGACCAAAAAATGTAAAAATCAATATTCCATAGATATAATATTTATTTATTTATTTTATTGCCTGGGGTGCCTAGTGGTAAAACCTGTCTTTGGAGTTACCTACACAGTAGTGCAGGTATATTTACTACCATCAACCATAAATGCAGACACCTGTGTTAGTCACAAATATTTACGACTTATGCCAAGTGATTCTGATTCATAAAAAGGCAGAATAATGTTTATAAATAGAGATGGTTTTATATTTATACAGGGCTATTTTCAAGTTGATACTTTCCATTTAACACTGTATAAATTAAAAGAAAATCAGAAAAAAATTTAATTAAAATTATGTCCATAAATGCTTTATTTACAGGGTGTTAAAGTTTTAGGAAAAAATGCTTTTTATCTTAACTCTCCTACCACTTTAGATATTTTCAGAAAACTTGGTACACTTATTTTGACCATTACATTATATTTTTTGCTGTAGAAGTAAAAAAAGCCAGTGTCTTTTGAACATGATTTGTATGGAATTTTTTAAAGAAAAAATAGTACGCCACTGCTTTTCCTTTGAATTAATATTATTTTTGAAAAATTCATTTACTTAGGGGTTAATTTGGTCTCTTCATATTTTTTCTAACGACGAACGGTTTTCGGTTAAAAAATAAAAGCCATTTTGATGCATGGCCAAATCGCTAAAATCTGATATGGTATTTTGTACCTAAAATTCGTTTTTGTCTAATTTGTATTAAAGTAAGGTCAAATATTTACATAACTACAATTTAAATATCATTAAAAAGCTATTGCTCTTAGAAAGCTACTACACAGTCAAAAACCTAAACTAGAAATAAAACGCCATATCAGATTTTAGGAATTTTGCCATGCACCAAAATGGCTTTCATTTCTTTAAACAAAAACTTTTCGTCGCACGGAAAAATCTTAAAAGGTCAAATTAACCTCTAAGTAAATAAGTATTTCAAAAATAATATTTATTTGAAGAGAAAGCACTGGCGTACTATTTTTTCTTCAAAAAATTCAATACAAATCTTGTTTGAACACCAGCGGTATTTTTTTTAACTTTTACAGCAAAAATGTAGTGTAATGGTCACAAAAAGTGTACCAAATTTTTGGAAATACCTACCTGGAGTGGTAGGAAAGATAAAACCCTGTACCTCGGAAAGAAAGCATATTCGCCATAATTTTATTTAATTTTTCTGAAGACAAAAATAATTACAAATTATATTAGGTACTCAGTATTGATGGGCAACCAAATGCTTTTAAAGAAAATAATAAAATAATGATATACATAATATAGAAAAGAATTGCTATTTTATCTTGAAATATATGGATTAAAGAATCCCCTGAACTGCGGCAGCATTAATGCCGTTCTCAAATTACACAATACACACGATGCATTTTTCCTGCACACTACTTAAATATTGTAATCACCATGTCGGGGTTTAAAATTTAAGAGCAAGGTTGAAATTATTAAGGCACAGGCTAATAATTATCTCAAAACAGACTTTATGGTTTCTCGAGTTCGTCTGTTATGGACATCAGACAGCGACGTTGCCAGAGTTTCAACGTTAAACTTTGTTACTATTAGTCCCAAATTAATTTCAGTGACGTCATTTTATCGCTGTAATAACGACGAGAACTCAAAAGATCATATTTATGCACTACTTAAAAAAAATGAATTAATCCTGTGTATTTTTTTCGTAGAATCTAAAACGGTTATTGGACGACAGGTTATATAGGCAGTAATATAGACGATAAGGGCAACATGTTGCATAGACATTTGCCACCCGACTCATCCAGTCTGAACATAAGTCGTAAATATTTGTAGTACCATTTTATCGCCATTTGAAAAAATAATACAGTTTTATATGTACAGGGTTTTAAACATTTATATTTTGCCACATACTTTTAACTATAACCAAGAAGAATAGAAAAAAACGTCCTTTATAAGAGTTTCATACTTTTTTGTCTATTATCTTTTGAGCATAAAACAATGAACAAATGGAACATGAAAAAGTCGAGAAAAATGAAGGGTTAAACTTTTTATAAATGAAACTTCCTGTATATTATATCACCATTAAAAAGGTCTTTACAAATATGCCACATTTGATTGATCAAATGATTCGGGTATCGGTCTGGGTAAACGCGTTACTTTTTTGTCGAACGATTTTACCATAATGTTTTTATGCAATTTTTAAACATTTTGCCAAAAATGATAAGGGTTACAGTTACGAAACCCGCCCAATCCGATACCCAAGACATGTCAATGGACCTTATGGTTTCGTGACTGTAACACTTACGATTTTTGGCACAATGTTTAAAAATTGCATGTAAAACAATGTGGTAAACTTGTATGACAAAAGAAGGTGACGCGTTTGCTCGGTCCGACACCCGAAACATTTGACATTGACAGGCTGGGTTAACGCGCCGCTTCTATATATGGCGGTATGAATATTCGTGGCAGACTTGTCAAAAGGCCCCCTAAAAAGTTTTAAAAGTGTTATTACATTAAGTTAATTTCATTACTGGCACACAGACTATTCAGTTTTAACCAAACTTTTTAATGTGACAGATTGTTTTGATGGAAGATTTTTTTTGGATTGCAGGGAAGAAAAATACTGTTTTGACCAAAACAAATTATTTTATGCTATGGAGATTATGCATAGTAATTATTTACATTAAATTAAATAGGTAACATAAGTATGGTGTAAGTCGCCATAAGTATGAAGTGTGTGCGCGGTTAGCTCGCCCATAAGAATTTTACTTCTGCAAAAATTACAAAATATTTACATTATTACACGCTCACCGATTAATTTACATAAAATTCCTTTGAATTTATTGTCGGTAGAAAATGCGTACAAAGTGACTCAAAGGTATAATGAGTCAAAAAATAATTATACAATATAAATATTTGTTTAATTTCAGAGAATGTACAGTGTATTTCAAACAGTGTATTTGTTAAAATTTAGGAACTTATTAAGATAATTAAAGATAATTTCATTGTTGTCAGTTTTAGGAAAATTATTTCCTGATTTATTTAAAAATTCAAAAAATTAAATTTAAAGTTGTCCAATATAGCTGATGGTCTTTTTAAGTTATTAACCAAATTATAAATTTACACCCTCCTTAACTCATTTTTACAAAAAGAATAAAAATACCTGTTTATTGGGTTAATTCTTAACTTTCCAAATTATCATAAGAATTTTATTATCTCTTAAAGTATACAAAGAGTATGTATTTGTAATAAAATCCCTTTATATTTAAAGAAGATCTGTTCTATTTATTAATGATCCTTTACTTATAAAAAGGGCTGCCAATCTGAGGGTTGTAGGGGATCTTTTGGCTTTTTTTATAGGTATTTCAACGGCTTTTGCTTCGAGGAAATATCCAGTATAATTTCTCCACTTGCAGTTTCCAACAAAGAAACTCGTGCTGCCTATACGGTCCAAATGGACGACCCCGAACTTTCCACATTGTTCGTTTTTTTATTCCTAGAGGTTCTAGAATGTTAAACCTGCTGCTCGTTGAGGTAAAATGCAAAAATTGCATGTTTCAGTGCTTGGACAACTTTGACGGAACAGACGAAAAAGATGGGTTAAACATCTAATAACCCGACACCCACGGTACTCTGGTGCTTAGGCAGAAGTTTTCGTGGGATGTCACAAAAGATAAAAAAATGTACAATGCATAAAAATAGATCTGATGCAAAGTAAGAGTTTAAAAAAATATATAAACATTGTCTTTTAAATCATTATTACTTTTTCTACTCGCGTGCGAAAAAGTTCACTTTTCCGCGCGCATTTTGGTTCTAAAAGTGTAAAAAGTACTTTTCCGCACTAATTTTCCACACTACTTTTCCGCACTAGGGCGGGAAAGTACAAAAATTTGGATCCAAATTTTAGAGAGTCGCAATAAAGAATTTTTATTTACCAACATTAACAATAAGTATAAGAAGGGTATTAGGTAGCATTGTATTAAAATTAAAAGAAAATAATGAAATTTGGTTTTAATGTTTTCATTACGCTAGTAGAAAAATAGCGTTCCTAACACGTGCCGAAAAGTGGCATTTTCAGGACTAGTTAGGAAATATCCTATTTCACTTTTCATTTTATGCTGGTAAAATGTTAAAAACGTTTTTGGGTTCACCGTGTATTTATTCACGGCACGGCCGGCATATCAGGAATTAGTTAACAAGTAAAATGCAAACACAGAACGCGCACTTTCGAAGAGAAAATGCATTTTTATTGATGTCCACAGGCTATCTATGTGTGTCGCTATTATTCACTCGTTATTTAATCTTTCAATGGCTATTTATAGCTATTTCGTGTTATATTTCTTAGAAAAGGAAATTTAAAATTTTCGTAGATGATTTGTCCGATAAGGTATAAACAAGCCTTGCATTTAACAAAAAAATGTGTATTTTTTTTCGTGGAATCCTAGAAAAACTTATTTGAATTTAAATAAAAAAATTACACATAATATTTACATATATACCTTTTATTGAGACACATTATTCATTCGTTTTTAAAAACAACTTATTTTTTTCTATACGTTTACAATAAGAATGTGTAAGGCTACGGCTACGGTAACAAGCGTCAAGCGGAGAGTGTGAGGGCGCTCTCTTTGACTTTATGGTAGCATAAAAGAATTTGTATTTTTATATCAGATGGCTGCAATATACGTGAGCAAAAAGCTTTGCCGCTAGCCGCATGAACCGAACAAATATTATTTGCGGAGCGGTTCTTATATGTGTAAACTGGTTTCAAAACGCCGATTACCACAAAATATGGTAGCCACCGGCCACCAGTACAAAGATTTGACACACTCCGCTTGCCGCTTCCGCTTGGTATCCTAGCCGAGGCCTAAGTCAATGTTTGCCAAGCGTTTATAACTAATACTAAATATTATTTATACTATAATGGAAATAATTCCCTAATTTCGTAATAATATACAAAATGTAAACTCCGTTTTTGGATAGTTAAGAGTAGAACTCCAACTTTTTATGTTATTTACCAGAACCCTCTCCACTTACGCGAAACTCCCGCCTCACAGGAACTTGTCAATGTCAATTTCAATGTCATGTATGGTCCATCCCATCCTCGTACAACATCGAATGAAATAACAAGCAATATTAAATAGTTGCTATTGAGAAGATCATTTCTATATTCTTTTTACCACATTTTTATAGTTGTCTTGATCTTATCCCGTTAGACATTTCAAGATTATTATTTATAATATTTACTCAAAAAATAATCACATTCCTGCTATACATAAATTACTTGGTTTATGGTATGCTAATCAAAAATACATATGTACATAATTTTAATATTTCTCGTCAAGATTACAATACATACCGAAATAGTTAAAAATATCCGCCGAATATCATTCAAGGTGAAATTCTTTCATTTCCTTTCTAGTACGATATAAGCAGTGTTTTTAATTAACATTATCAGCAGAAATTCTTTTTGCCATCATTTTGGCAAATTTACATTTATTTTATCATCGATAGCTATTGTATAAGGGTTTTTTTTTTTTAACATACGAGGGAATATTTAAATGTACACTAGGTGGTTTTTCTTTTTAGCGGTGATATCTGTAAGGTTACTTCCACGATACAAGCGTCTGCGACCAGCGGAATCCGGAAAATGTGAAAGCGCTGCCTTTAATTTTTTTAGTAGCATAAAATAATTTTTATTTTTAAATCAGGCGACTGCAATATAAGTGAGCAAAAAGTTCTGCCTCTGCCGCTCGAAACGAAGAAATTTTATCCGCGGAGCGTTTCTGATGTATATAAACTGGTTTCAAGGCGCTGTTTACAACAAAATATTTTAGCCATTACCGGCTACCAGTACAGAGATTTGATACTTTCCGCTTGACACTTACGCTTGTTATCGTGGCCGAGGCCTAAGAGCGGTCGGGCACCAATGCCGGAGTAGGACTCTACGATTCCCTAAGCAATGTACTTCTGTGGGGTCCCATATCGTAGAAAATTTTTGGGGACCAAAAAACAGGTCTTTGTCTCAATAAATCACACACAAAATGCATTTTTGCAGTTTAGCCTTACCACGGTGTCCCCAATGCCTAAACAATTGCTTAATTTGCTTAATCCGGAACTGATCGGTCACTACTAGAGTGTATTCTTCTTATACCTACTATTGAAAGACTTTTTACCAGGAAATTCTTGAAACCAGCTAAAGCATCTTCTACCTATTACCAAGCTATTTGCAGGAGTCCAGATTAAGCAGTGCCAATTAAGACTTTGTGATGCCTTAAGCAGATGGCTCGTGGAGTGCTTCCCCCTAGCCTAAAGTGACGACCACATTTCAAACTTCAAACTTAGAATTTGGGACAAGTGAAATAAAACCCTATTCTTTAAGTCCCCAATTTTTAAAGAGCAAAAAAAAAAAAAGAAAATCTTATTCTTTAACTCCATAATTTTTTTCCTTCTTTTTTACTCTTTGTTGCTTGCCAATGGTACCCCCATAACGTGATGTCACAGCAATTGCTTAATTTGCTTATAGGTTTAATCCGGAAATGAGATTAAAAAACACAAGGTTGCAACACGGTCAATCCAGCTGATAAAAAATGGGTATCTAGATTTAAAATGGCGAAAAATATTTACAGAAATAAACCGATTTTTGGTTTTTAAAGAGCTTCTTAAAACAGTGCATTAAAATAAAAAAGAAAGGTATTGTCTAACCACCTAATTAAAACCATAAATTGTTAATAGTCATCGATTAGAAAAATTTTATACAGGGTGTCCAGTTACTCTACCGACAAACTTTAAGGGGTGATTCTACAATGAAAATTAGGATAGGATGATCACAATCCTTAACAAAATTTTTATTAATAAGACCCTAAATTTATGGGAAAAAATTTTAAAAAATCCTAGAGATTATGATCATTTAAAGTAAAAATCGTGATCCTCTAATTCTTTTTCCGAAAATTCGATCAAATAAGGCAACAGCTTGATGGATTGAATCAAAACTTACAAGGAAAGTATCCCAAGTGTCCCCCACCGATTTTCATAAAACTGCAATATGTTGTAGTCCTTTAAAAAATAGGAGACACGTATTTTTTTATCGGCCATTTAAGGGGATAAATGTACTCCTGAAATTTACCCTTAGGATTAATATTTTTTTTTCAAATCTGAAAAAAATATTGGAGATTAATAGAATATTCGATAAATAAAAGTATGGTTCTTATTTCATGAACTTATCTCCGTTGGTTCTCAACTTATTTTAAAAAAAAGGGTGGATTTCAAAGGTGCATTTCACCCCTTTAAAGTGTTAATGGCCAATAAAAAAAAATGTGTCTTTTATTATATAAGGACTAAAACATATTGTAGTTTCATAAAAATCGGCGGGGCACCTGGGATACTTTCCTTGTAAGTGGGGTTTTTGCAGGCATATTGAGGTGCAAAAGGTACACTTAACATTACTGGTTTTCTCGATATTTTCAATTTAGCCCTTTTTTTTCTTTATTTTTCAAATTAATGTAATAAAAGAAATTAAAAAAAAACAGCCGATTTTTGTAAATAATGTGTTTAAGATTTCAAAACGTTCCTTAATTGTCTCCTCCAATTTTTCCTACTAGTGTATAATAAATGTCATGGTGCCCCAAAAGGGTTTAAAAACTATCCGATTGGGACGTTTAACCTGAATTTTCTATAGCCATATAAGCGTGAATGGAAATTCCGATTTTCTACGCGAAAACCATGCGTTGCGGAAAAAAGGAAATAAAAACATAATTTTGAAGAAAAACGGTGGCGTAGACTAAACGTCAATAGTAAAAAGCCGCGGCGTCATTAGTTCTGTCTCACTTTCAATTATTTCCTTTTTTGTTCCTCGCACACTATTTAAACGACACGTTTAGACAGCAATAGTTGATTGCCGTCCTTATTTTTATAACGCTTGTGGCTTTTTTACTATTGAATAGATCTTTACCATATTTTTCTTTTATAAGATTTAGTTTAAAACCCGCTGAAAGAAATTATAAAAATATGCATTAGAAAATATCTCTTAATACATCGTGTACCAAATTTCCTAAGTAATTAAAGTGGTATTACAGAAATTATAAAAAAAAGATTATTTTTTAAGTTTTCCATTCTGTATCTGAAAATTAAACACTTAGAGCTAAGGTTTATTTGTTCTTTTCTTTTAAAAATCCTTTAAAGATTCACACCCTTAAAGGATCAGCTTCTTATTCCAAATACCCTAAATTTTAGTGGAAGGCCGTAGAATGACAGATATTTATTATAAATATTGATGTAATTTATAAATTTATGGCACAATTTAGTATTTTTACTCTCCACATAAAACAAATTTATACTCTATTGATTTTGTTAACCCCATTAGCCTTATAAAATCTCCATATTAATATGAAAATAGATTTCTAAGTACATTTCACTTGGAAATAAATTAGTTTCAATTAAACGTGCCTCTTCGAGCACCATTCAGTGCAGCGAATGAATTTATAATGCATTTCATCTGTAAAATATGATTCATTGGTTTTGTTTCTATATGCTTTATGTATACAGTTTGTCGCAGAAATAGTATATTTTCTAACTAGTGCTGAAAGTGCCACTTTTCTGTAAGCGACTGCAGTTAACCGAATGACGCATAGCGGAGATCGGTCAAGCAGTCAAGTACTTTCGGTATGTGTTAGGGACACTATTTTTTCTACGAGCGCAAGGGAAAGCAAAATTTTCTTTTAAACATAAAGTCCACGAAAATGCTTTATTGCGACTTGCTAATATTTGGTTTAAAATTTTTGTACTTTTCCGCACAAAATGTCACTTTTAAAGCTAAAATACGAGTAGGAAAAACTTTTTAGTTCGAAAAATTTGGCTTCCTTTCGATGTCGGTATACTGTTAAACTTTTGTAATAGTTTTAATGTGTGAATTTTTATTTAACAAATGTAAATATTTTCTCTCAAACTGCTTTTATAATGGCTGTAGTAAGAAGGGTGGCCATTTAAAAACGAAACAGAGCTAATTTGGGCACTCCAAAACATTTAAAGCGTGAAATCGACCGGACATATTAATTTTTAATTTTAGGGGAAACATTTTTTGTCACTTTTACCCCTGAACTGCAACTCCCTAGTAAGGTAAGACTTACCCCCAAAATCTTAAATGAAAAGAGGGGTCAAGGTATACTTTTGGTTGAAGGTTTCTAGACCCTGTTAATCTTAGAGTTTTTTATGCACAATTTGAGTATTTTTTTACCCAACCTATTGTCCATTTTTTTTTGCATTCGGTTGATATTATTTCTAGCACAGCCACTGTATTATTTTAAAAGTAAACATAATAATGCTAAATTTAAATATACAATTGTACAGGGTGTTTAAATTAAAATTATTATTGTTAAGTGACTGAATCTTTAGGCGATTTGAAGAAATCAGTTAAATTAAACCTACGTCTTGAATGTCCTAAGTTTTGATATGCAGGGTGGTATTTTTTTAATATCTTTTTATAATATCTCTGATACCACTGAATATTTTAATGAAATTTAATACACATCTTTATGCATTAAGAGACATATGTTAAAGACCATTTTGTAAAAAGTGCTTAAAAGTATAATTACAATTAAAACCAGCGTTGAATTGAGGGGGTTGCCCGGTGGGGGTATTTTCCCCTGTAGCAAAAAAATCCCCTAGAAGAAATGTGGTATAAATTAATTAATTAAATTAATAAAAAAGTATTTATTACAATCTTTAAGTATTTACTTGGTTATAGTGTTACAAAGATATACTAAATCGTCAAGAAAAACATGAAGTAATCCACCCTCTACCTCCCTCCGAGAACATAAAACTTCCCTCGGCAAAAAAATTGAAATTAAACACTGGTTGAAAGCCCTTTTGAATAAAAAAGAACCAAACATTTTTCTCGACCGATTTTTGAGAGAACAACGTATCATGAATACCTTTTTTAAATTTTACATGCATTTCATTAAAAAACCTTTAATTTAAGGATCATTCTGCCTTACTATAAATATCCCAATCTCATACTATATATATAATTGACTACAAGTATCCTTAAAAACAGAATATGAGTTTAGAAGTCATCCACATCTACCGAATTTATTACCATGTGATTTTCATTTTTTGGTGCGAATCCTGCGGTTTACTGTTTCATTATGTTGTGTATTATTAATAAACCTATGATGTCATATTAAGATATATTTTCTAGTTGTCATATTAAGATATATTTTCTAGTTCTTGTTTTTAGATATGAATTCTGGTTAGGATGGTGTTTGGTTTAGTTTCGTCTAGTTTGTTCGATATCTAATTCTAAATTTTATCTTGTTTGTTTTTATTATAAAATTTATGGCGCCAAACCGCAACTTTTAATGTAAACAAGTGAAATTGTTAGATATTTATTATTAATACAATGAAAAAATACCAGATTTTTTTTGTATAATCATACAATATATTACAAACGATAAAAAATCTCCTTGAAACTGTTTTGCACATGCCTCAAATAACTATATAGTAGTAGTTATAGAAAAATGATTTTTTTACCTCAGTACAATAGAATTTGAACGGGGTTTTTTTGTTATGTAACTTGCCATTCAATCAATATTTTATTTACTTTTTTTAGATCTTTAATTTATACTAAGGAGCACAGGTCCAACTTGGCAAAGGTTAATTAAAGATATTGCCCGATTTTCGCTTTATTTTAGCTGGAAACGGGTACTTTCAAAAACAACGCATTAGGCTACGGCTACGATACCAAGCGAAGAGCGGCAGGTGTGACACCGTTAAGAAACGTTATGCTAACATGAAGATCTTAGCATAGTACTCTCACACTCTCCGCTTACCGCTTGCCTCTTGGTATCGTTCTTGACCGAAGCATCCTTTTGTTTACTGTACCATAAAGTTGATTTTTTCGAGCCGCGCTGCTAACCTCGCTTAAAACAGCTCCGACATAAACACACCCTTAGGGTACAGTTACATAAGGATGCTTCGGTCGAGCCGCGTAGAAATTTCTGAAGAAACGGGGTTTTTCCCTCTCTTTTTAATTTTTTTACTTTTGATTGTTATAGAAAGAGGCAAACAAAACACCTTTTCTATCAGAAATTTCTACTCCCTTAGTCAAAAATCATGTCCCTGGCGTCCAAATTTTAACGGAGAGAGGGAGAATGCTACCCAAGAAAACAAAACTCTTTTTAAATTGCCTACTATTGAATGTAATAGAAAGAGGCTAACAAAAAAGAAATTTTACTACTTTTTCATCAAAAATTTCTACTTTCGAAGTCGAAAATCAGGCCCCTGCATCTAGAAATATAACTGTGGGATACTATACCCCATTAACAGCGGGTGGTAGTATAGGCAGAAGAACAAATTTTACATGTTCACATTTTAAATAAGTTTTATGCAAGAAACCTATTTTAATCCGTGTTTTTTTTACAGCTGATTTTGGTGTCTCCGCCAAAAACAAGTCAACACTTCAGAAACATGACACGTTTATCGGGACGCCATATTGGATGGCCCCTGAGGTGGTGCTGTGCGAGACGTTTAGGGACAATCCTTACGATTTCAAGGTTAGTAAAAAATATTAGTATACTTTAGTTTTAACTATCTAATTTCCCTCTTCAAAAATCTGTTTTAAATGACTAAGTGTTACATTTTTAAAAATGTTTTATTTTTAGGTTGATATTTGGTCCATGGGTATTACGCTTATTGAATTTGCCCAGATGGAGCCACCCAATCACGAAATGTCACCCATGAGGGTTTTGTTAAAAATTCAGAAGAGTGATCCGCCCAGGTATGGAAGTATCCTAACTTGTTTTTATAATTCCTCTTTCAATTCTGAGCAAATTTGGTCTCTTGATTTTTTTCGTTCTGTGCGCTTGTTTTTTTACTACATCGCCTAAAGATTAATTCATATTTTTTTACGTGAAAACCATGAAATCACATATTCTTAACATAGTATAAGATCAGAATAGGAAGCGACCTTTACCCATCTGTTTACCGAGTAAAAATTGTTTTGTATTAAATACAATGATATGAGTAGGTCATATGATCGCGTCATTTATCCTGGTCATGACGTCATGACCGTCACGTCATTTAACCATAACCTTCACTTTTTTACTTTGCTGCAAATTCTATGTGTAAGAACTGTGAGGAATTTATGTCAAGTCAATATTTTATAATAAATGTACATCTTTTATAATAAGTGTAATATACTGGGTTTGTAAAAGTACTGCAACTTTTAAATATCTTTAAAACCGCTAACGCTACATTTACCAAATTTGGTATCTAAAGTGTTTTGGACATGTGGAACTAAGTAGTGACAATGTTCCCAGATTTTAAAATTTTTGCAACACGTATTTTTTCAGTTCTTTAAACGGAATGCCCCATTTATTTTTATTGCATTAAATTGGACGCATGTAATTTAGGAGGTTTCTAAATTTCGAAAATTTTGTCTCTATTAGTTATTGAGATATGATACACTTCACTTTCAGCAAAGAGTAATTTAGGGCATGAATATCTTTATAACCGCTAAAGGTATTTATACAAAATTTGGTGTTTAGGGGTTTGCCTAATTAATCAGTAATATTAGCATTATTGCCAAATGTTAATAGAATTGCGGTGTTGTCATATCTTAGTAACTGGTAAAGACTAAATTTTGAAAATTTGGAATCTTACTAAAGTTGGCAAGCCCCTTTTATTGCAATTAAAATAAATAGTGCATTCCATTTAAAATACCACAAATATTACATATAGCGCAAAACTGGAAAATCTGGCAACATTGACAATATCACTGTGCAATTTTACTTGCTCAGAAACCCTTAAATGCCAAAATTTGTAAACGCGTCTTAAGTGGTTTTAGCGATTTTTGAGCGCATCTGAACTTTATATCTAAAATGTAGTGTTGTCATACCTTCGCAGCTAGTAAAAATGTAATTTTTAAAATTTGTGGACTTATTAAATTTAGCCTGCGCAATTTATTGCAATAAAAATAAATGGGGCATTCCATTTAAAGAAACGAAAAAGATACGTGTGGCACAAAACGGGGAAATCTGGCTACGGTGCCGATACTACTATTAAATTCTTTATGCCCGATACCTTCCAGATACCAAATTTGGAAAATGCAGCTTTAGCGGTTTTAAAGATATTTAAGAGTTGCAGTACTTTTTACTAACCCAGTATGGGTAAAATAGAAGTTTTGAACCAAGTTCCAAGCTCGCCGATTCTTAGAAATGAAGAAAATCGTGCTTCCAAAGCAGTTCAAGATCGACGGTTTACATTTAACGGCTAACATTTTGGATCCCTTATACAAGGGAGAGTCTTACCGGCACCGAGTGGAACGAGAATCCTAAATATATGTATAAACTATGTTTACACTTTAATCTACAAATTGAATTTAATGAGACTTTTAAAAATATCGCAGAGTCTAGAGTTGGAAACGGTTTTTCCTCTCTGAAATTTGTATGAATGTCAATGCAAAACTCTAAGTTGTCACCTCTTAATTTTTGAAGTGGCATTTGTAGCATTGCCACTACCTAAAGTTGCAGAAGCCGTGCTTAGTATGCCACCAACATCAACATCAACAGAACGTTCTTTTAGTGTCCAAGGTTTTATTCATTTCAAAAGAAAAAATATAGTCTTATTACTGACCGAGTTGACAAGTTACTTATGTTTACCATAACCTGAATTTATTATCTGAAAAGAGTAAAATCATTGAAAATGCAAATAGTGGCCTAAAATTCAAAAACGTCGCATTTGTTACAAAATTGCAAACAGTAATTAAAAACGAAGATACAAATTTTACTTGGATTTACATAAAAAAAACAGCCAAGTCAAATTTAGCCTTACTAGTGAAATCTTATCAGAAGACGAGTCACTATATGAAGAATTAAAACAAACCTTACAAGGAGAGGAAAAAATATTGGATGAAGTTGAAACCGACGAAGAGAACAAAAACCATAAATAAGTGCTTTGCAGGCTTGGCTAACTATTTGTTATACTATACTTATTTTTAAAAGATTTAAAAATTTAGTTTTGTTATTTTTCCCTTTTTTTTTTGAACTGTTTAAAGATATGTTTAATTTTACATTTCTTTATACCACTTAAAGAACAGAACTGTATAGGAAGCATAAAATTACCTAAATGACCAAAATGACCGTCATTTTACATCAATAATTAAATATAGTATTAAACAAAGGTATTGTTATAGGGTTGCCTTACAAGTTATGGTCAAGGCTATGATTAATTAAAAAAATCACCCTGTATTATGTCAATTTGTAATTTTTATTCTCCATAATAGTACTTATACTTATAAATGAAAATCAAAAACTCAAGAAAATGAAACTTTATACAACACATATTTTTTCTATCCTTCTTGGTTATAGTTAAAAGTGAGTGGCAAAATATAAATGAATCCATTCTATTTAATTTTATCATACAAATTTTTTAACAAGCATTAGCATGTTTTTAAAAACTAGGGGTCGCCAACATCCAAGGTGTGTCAACAATTTTAAGGTTATTATTATTTTTTTAAATTTAATATAGCCTTGACCAGATTTTTAGGCAACCCTGTGGCAATACCTTTGTTTAAATACTATCTTTGATATAAAACAGTTTGGTTCTGGTAAACAATTGAGTGCAAGTCACTTCCTTTTCGAATCTTGTACTAAAAGTTGAAATATTTAGGACATAGGTCTATTTAAGCTACCCTGTATAATTATTGTTTTTAGATTAGAGCAGCCGTCAAAATGGTCGAAGGACTTCAACGACTTCATAGCTAAAGCATTAATAAAAGACCCTCAAAAACGACCAACTTGCGAAGAGTTGCAAAAGCACCCTTTCATTAATCGTACTTTAGATTCAAAACCGCTGACGGATCTGTTGCTTGAATACAAGGCCGAGGTCGTCGAAGAAGAATTGTTGACTGATGATGATCCTGAGGTAAAAAAGTTTTTTTATTTTTTTATTTATAAGTTTGATAGAATTGTACAGGGTTTTCAATTATATTTTGCCACCCGCTTTTAACGTTAACCAACAGTTTCATACTTTTTCATCTATTATTTTTTGAGCATAAAAAAGAAAATTAGGAAAACTTTTTTAAATGGTACACCCTGTATACTATGTCATGATTAAAAAGTATTTTAAAAAGCTTTACAAAAACCCACATTTGATATATTTATCTTTAATAGTTTTGGAAATATGGCCATTTAAATCTCGATATAATTTCCATTACATCTACAGAGCTTAGTGCCGTACGTACATAGGTATAATGGAAATTATATCTACTCTAGTTTAGATTTAAGTGGTCATATTTCGAAAACTATTAAAGATAGATATATTGAATTTGGTATTTTTGTAAAGCTTTTCAAAAGGCCTTTTAAATGGTGATATAATATACAGTGTTTCATTTAAAAATGTTTACTGCTTCATTTTTCTTGATAGTTTTTAATGTTCATTTGTATCTTTATTTATGATTTAAAGATAAAAGATAAAAAGTATAAAACTTTTATACAGGTGGTTTTTTTCGTTCCTGTTTGGTTATAGTTAAAAATGGGTGGCAAAGTATAAATGAAAACCCTGTACATAATGTGGAGTTTCTTTTTTAAAGTATTAAGTTAATAGGTCTAAAGTTACACCTAACGTGGTAAAAAAGAACTGTATTTTTTAGAAAATGCATTTATGTCAAAATAAAAATTTGATGTTTTTTTTAAAGTAAAATATACAGGTTACACAAAAAATATGAACAGGTCAAAACTGTGTAGAGTACAGCTAGAGTTCAAACGCTGTTAGTTAAACACCGCTACGTCACACTTTGATTGCATCAAAATGTCAAAACACACATCTTATCGACTACAGACACCCTATATCTACAATTTGCGGCAGCAAGTTATTCTGTGCTACAAATAAGCGATGTCTATGTTATTTTGTATGTAAACATTTGGTTGTTGATGACGTAGCTGTGTTGAACTTATAGCGTTCATACTTTACCTGTCAGTGTTTTTTTTTAATAGTGGATAACTAAAAATCTTTTACTACCCGACTACAGATTTCAAATGGGTCTAGTAATTCGTCATCATCTTTATAATTACTGTTAATGTTGTGATAAAAAAACATTTCTAATAAATAGCAACTACTGTATAATATAATACACCATTTACTTTGCTTTTAACACTTTTGTTTTAATTACTATTTTTTAACTGCTGCTTATAAATAAAGCTTTAAAAAATATATGCAACTGCATAAACTAACTATTTTTAAATGTTTTTGATGTTTTGCCCACGATTAAATGGAGCTGCATTTTTGTAAAAACTTGTAGTTTTCATTTTTGGAATATAGAGATTTTTGACTTTGGACTTTTGATCCATTAAACAAAATTAACGTTAGTTGTCTGTTTAATAGTTATCTGTTTGCTAAAATATATCTCTCTGATATCATATAATATCATATGATATTCACTACCAAAAACGCACGCCCTGATTGTTAGCAGAGAGATAAAGAAAAAATATATATTTTTTTTAAGCTGGCATTTCTTCATATTGATTTTATATAAAATAAAATGCTACAACTAATTCTTTCACAAAAAATTCAAATTAACATAACAAGCTCAAATTACTAAAGATTTTGTTTAAATAGAAAAGTTAACGTCACTTAATCTGATAGTAAAAATCCGAAACAAACTGACAAATTATCAGAGGGTTTATTTAACTAATAAATGCTAACTAGGCAGGGTGAATACAGAAAATCTCTTAACAGGCTATTAGCTTAATAAATATTTTTGGAAGTGTCTGAATACGCTCGTAATAGTAATTTATGTAACAAGTGCATAAAGTGATACTTTTTTACGAAGATCCCATGAGTAAGAAAAAGACACTTTATGCATGTGTTACATACTATATTTTTCTACGAGCCTCTAAAAATTTCCTTTTAATAATGTTTTATTTATCTTAACTTATTAATTTTAATTTTTGCAGCGCAGCCATTATATTGCAACAAAAAATCATAGCCGGCCTATTTTTTAAAAGATAATTTTGCTCTTCACAACTATGCCGTCATTTAATTTTAGAAAATTGTGAAGTTGTAAAGTATAAATTCTTTTTAATTTCTTTGTCATCCAAATTCATTATTACTAATAATTTTTAATAATTTCTATTAAATTAATTTCCAAATTGTCAAATTTTAAAACTAGTGACACCTGAACTAAAAGAAATAATGACAAAATCAAAGGTAACTTGACCGTTTGCTTCAGTTGATGTCACGGTTACTGTTTTACATTGCATAAATTGATATTTAGGTTTAATGTAATAGGCATTGAAACAAAACACTAATTCAAAGTGTTTAAAAAAGTTACTTTTTTAACACATGTAGTGTACTAGAATGGAGTACTTTAACTTCATGTTAACGATTTAAAAAAACAGCATTTTTTAACGGTCGTGGAAAAAAGTGTTTTTCTATCTTTCAGTAAATAGGCTTGTCAAGTGGGGCAAAACGTTAAAATCACTTTTCTTTAAAAATACTTTTGTACCCAAATTTTAAAGAAACACTTTATGAAAATATTTTTACATGTTTAAATAGTGATATGTTTACAAATTCAGTTATTCAGTATACAGGGTGTTTTAAAATTAGTCGTTTTTTTATATAAATTGTATGACAGGGAAATTGTGAAAAACGTTTTTAAACATTTCCTAAAAAAACTGTAAGGTTTTAAGCTTATTGCCGGTCCCGTCCGGTGGACAATTACCTAGATGTTAAAAGGGGCTAATGCAGATATAGTCTTTATTGTTTAACGTCCGTGGTGCCTAAAATGTTCCGTGAAATGCATAATGTGTATGTTTCGTAGCTTGGAAAACCCGGAAACTCACGATACCCAGTATTTAGGCTTGAAACAAGCCTTCCTGGGCTATATTAAGTGGTAAAAGGAGTGCTTTTTACGATGACTTAAAATAATTTTTTGGTATCATTAGATTTTATTTTTTTGTTCAGTTTTACTGCAACCTGCAATCTGTATGCCACACATTGCGAACAAACTAGGGGGCAGTAGCAGTTAGCAGGCAGTTAGATGTTTTCCCTTGTGTTAGACAACGCGGTAGTGCCACAAAGGACGTTATTTTAAAATATAGCTACTACCTAAAAATGTCTCCACGTCTAGAAATCGAACTTTGGCCTTTTGGGTAAGAGTTCAAAAACTCTGTTCACTGCGCTACCGTGGAAAGAAACAAAGAATCAAAATATATTTTTTTTTATAGCAAGTTTAAAATATAGCTTACTTATTTTTATTTATTTATTTATTCTCAGTATCTATAGCTTTTGCCAATTACAGATACCTTATAAACTAAATTATAATACCTATCCTTTTATATACATACATAATCACAGAAGTATTACTAATAATAAAATATAATAAATATAAAAACATAATTCACAAAAATAAAAACAAACGACTTCAAAAATAGTTATGTGATTGAGTTAAATACAGTTTAACTTTCACAATTTTAATGAAATGAGTTAGGTTAGTGGTATCAATATCCAAGTCACCTATATATGTATTAAATAATATACACATGCGGTAAATTGGAGAATTTTTGTAGGTGTTAATTCTGGGAAAATCTAAATAAAAAGTTCTTTTTGTCTGATATTGCTTTGCTTTATAGAGAATGGTAGTTTAGACAACATCTCAGTAGAATAAATTTTATTGGTTAATAATTTGAATAAATAAATCAGACATATCTTTATTCGCCTGCTTTCTAGGGAAAATCTATGAAAAAGGACTAATAGGGCAAAATGGTTGTATTGATAAAAACCAATATTTTTAAAAAATAGGTACTTTAAAAATTTACTCCATACTTCGTACTGTGGTGACCAAATAATGCTTCAATATTCTAACTGTGGCAATAACAAACTATCAAATAGCCTAAGACAGACGTCAACACTAAAGCACCTTGTAGACCTGACAATGAACCCCATCTTCCTGTGTGCATCAATTATTCTGGCGGTTATATGGTCAGTTAAACTAAGTTAAGCCATTAGTATTGCCCCATTCAAAAACATTGTCCAAGTCTTATTGTAAAGACACACAGTCACTATCACTACAAATTTCCTTTAGATTAGAATAATTTGCGCTAATTTAAACACCCTGTATACAAGCATTATGTTTTAATTACAATAACATGTTAAGTTGTTGGTGTTCAAACGGCCTACCATAATGTTTGCTTTGTACATATTTTCATGCTTAGCGCTCTAAGAAGCACCGTAGACATAAAGGACAATATCAAAGGATTGGTAAGTTTAAAAGAGTTTACATACAGAATACTTACCTGATCCTTAAAGATATAAGAGGTAAATCAATAATTGTCGTTAAAGTTATGTATTTATATTTTATTTGATTTGTTTATTAATAAAAATACACCCAGTATACGAGTGTGGCTTAAATTTAGAGGGTCGACATCTTCGTGAATGATCTTGATATTTTTAATTAGGATAGACTGGGTACGATTGTGACAGGATATGGTTGTGACAGTCGCAATATTAGCAAAACTATTAAGAAATACGCGGAACGCGTAAAGGGAAGAGAGAAGCGCCATGCGGGTCTAAACATGTTTCACAGAATTGCGTCAAAAAACGCGCGACGTTGACATTAGCAGAGGCCCTCATTACTTTTTAACGGTCCAAAGTAAGTATTTTTGTTCAATCTTGTTGTAATATGTGTACAGATAGGGTTGCCATCTGACAGGATAAATTCGAACCGGATTTTGAAGGTGTTAACCGGACTCCGCCCGGACTTTATAATAGACCGGATTTTTGCACCATCAGGCAACAATGCTGTTTGTTAAAAACTGCTGGCCTGTTAAAAAAAACCTTAAAACCGAAACAAATGGTTTTTACAAACAACTTTCTGAAAAGCAGTGGAGTATTTTTTTAATGATATTAAAGACAGCACATGTATTTCACAATTTCTGCAAATCTGTCAATATTGTTTTTGCATTAATGCTAACGTTAGAAGAATTTTTTCACTAATGACGTCACAGTGGACTGAAAAAAGAAATAGATGGTCAGTTGGTTTTATAAGATCAATATTACTGACTCAATAGAATTTAAGAAATATGACATCTGAGGAGTTTTGTGGTGCGATTTATGTCAGGAAAAATTTTTTGAAAGCCATTTCTGGTGGCTAATATATAATATGTAATACTTTAACTTAATATAAGAAGTTTGAAACAAATAAAATTTAATAACAATATTTAGTTTTAATTTCTGTATACCTCAAAGACCGAATTTTTTTATATAAAATCAGGATTTTTATCAGTCACAACCGGACTTAATAATTATAGCTACCTGGTAACCCTATGTACAGACCAATAATAAATGTTATTTTTAATATTGGTCAAACATTAGGGATTACATAGCAGTGCTTACTTTGTACGTACGTTATTTTATATTGCCATAATTATTTTTTTTGCGAAAGAGTGCATTAGGTCCGGTTGTGACACTTTTGAAAATATTTCTTTTTGCTTTAAGATGCCAGGAAAACGCGTAAAAAAGCAGAAAGAGGTGAATGTAAAATGGGAAAATATAAGCAAACTTTTACAAAAGTGAAATTAAGAACATCATTAAGGAGACTTGCAGAAATAAAATTAGTTGTTGCGGTATATTTGAAAACGCGATAAACAAATTCCCCTTCAAATCTAAACACTTTGTAAGTGTCCCAAATCTGAATCGTTTTGGAATATTGTTCTCATATCCCCCGTCCCTCTTAACCCTCGGCATTCTTGATTCCAGTCAAAGAAGAGTTGTTTGCTTTATTAATGGGCCTTTACTGACAGAAAAGCTTTTTAGATATTTATTATTATAATTCCATGGTTTCTGCTCTACGGAATTGTCTCGTATAATTCCTCAACTTGCGGTCTCCAGCAGAGAAACTCGTGGTGGTTATCTCACTTAAGGAACACACGGTACGTTAGTATTTAGGCTTTCAGCCTTCGTGGATTGTCCGAAGATAAAAAGAGATTCTTCAAAGATAAAAAAAAATAAAACGAAAAACATTACTACTGTCAAAATAAAAAAGAATATTTTTGTCTGGTGTGTATTGAATATTCCTATTATAAAGGGCCAAGGAAAATTATATTTGGTCCAATAAAAGTGATCAATAACCATTTAGTGTGTATTTTTGAACCTGTCACTACCGACCCCAGGTACTGCCACAACCGCCCCTGGGGTGTGCTCGGTTGTGAAACATTCCCTTTTTTCTTTAACTTGCCCCTGTAAGCTAACCATAGTACTTAGAAATAACTTTTTGTATTTATACGTAGGCAAATGTACTTTTCATAAAATAAAACTTATTTTGTACAGCTAACTGCCACACTAACAAAATTATTGGTCGTCAAATGAAAATTGTCACAACCATACTCAGTCTACCCTAAAAAAAAAAAACATAAGTATTTGCGGGGATTATAAATTTTCGACTGTGTGTTAAAAACCAAGCGTTTTAATATCGGAAATTACGGAAATGAAAATTCATATTGTGTGTAAAAAACTAATCAGGCTTACTAAGCTACTATTATTCATCATTTCCCCTTAAATTATAAATTTATTTACATAGATTATAATCTACCATACAACAATTTGTAGCTTTCAAAATGTTTGATTTACTGCAAAAAAATAGACTTCTCCTTTTCCTATCATTAAAAAAATACCATACAATTGTAAAATGCCCAAAGTTGATGTTATCACGGCTTCTTTGTTATGCATGCGGCTCTTTGGGTTCATCTGCACTGCCTATTTATGTTAAACAGGTAAGGTTTCCTTTAACTAACCCAGTCCTTGTTATTTTTTTACCGCTTTGCTTTAATTTCTGTTTCTTATTTTACATTTTGCAATTTTTTACAATGAATATACACCTAAAAACATCATTATAATAAGTGGTACCTAGATTCTTGAATAACTTATTATTTACTAATTATTGACATAATTATTTAACTTTTTGTAGAAATTTAATTTTTATACTCTTTAAAAGACATGATGTGGCGTGATTTTTAAATTTTGTTTATCGTTAAAATTTAAACACGTTTATCAGCATTTTTACTTATATTTCTTTTTTAGGACCGAACCTCTCAAGTGCGTCTGGATATCGAGGAAGATTCGGCCTCGGTTCAGAGCAATGAAGTCGATCAAAAAGGTGAGATAATAACCTTACTTCTTATATTGCAAAATTATCCAAATTTCTCCACAGGTTATATTGTGAGGACTTTACATGGGCAAATTTTGACAATTTTTTTATTTTACAGAATCCCCAGTCACAATTTTGGAAAAAGACGACAAAAAAGCACCAGCGCTCATCCCTTCATCCGTACCTGCAGAAAAGAAAATAGTGAGTTTAATAGTTTAGCATAAATGTGTTTAATACAATGTTAAAATAAACAATAAAAGTTTGTTTTTCATATTTTGCAGCCATCAACGGAGAAAAAAGAAGACTCCGCCCATCGTAGATCATCTCACGACAAAGGCCCAGCACCTCCTCCTCCCCTTCAAACGCAGCACTCTCAGGAGAAGGACAAAGGTCCTGCGCCTCCTCCACCCGTACACCCATCATCAAGCGTCACTACAAACCCCAGCAACCAAGTCCCTCCTACATCTCAGCCTGTTAGTGTTAACAGTACAACCCCTGAGCCAATTAAAACACCTCCTCAGGTTGTCGCGACACCTTCTCCACAGTCAGCCGCACCCACTCAACCTTTAGCCCCGTCCACGAGCCAACCACAAGCGCCCAAAGATGTAGCTCCTCCAACTAGCTATTCAACGAGTGTTCAGAATGTCGTACCTCCTCCTCCACCGATCATGCCGTCTAGTGTGGCCTTGCCAACTCCGCCTTCTTCCCCGGTCACGCCTCCGGACACGCCCCCCGATGCTGTGCAGCCACAAATCAGGGTTGCTGATATTCCTTTACCACCGGCAAATGTTGAAGGTAAGTCGTCTGAGATGGCGAGTGTACTTTAAGTCCAATTTAGAAGTGAGGATTAAATGTGGGCCTTATGTGATATATCCTGACTAGTTCTTAAAAGATATTACAGTTAAATCAATTTTGTTTTAGTTAAATCCAAATCAGATATTAGCAAGGATCATACTGATGATGCCAACAGATCTTCCCATATAGCTCAAGTTAAGCAAGCGCTAGAAAAACAGTTTGGCAAGCGATTGTCACAGGAACGTGTGCCTTCAGTCGAAAAAATTGGAGATAATGTAGTCACTGTAAATAGTTCAAGGTAATAACATCTTAGAAGTGAAAAAGGTTCCTTTTAATATCGTGTCGTTCTGTTTTGTAGTGGTACAACTCCAGAGGACAGCATGAATTTCGTTATTGTGTCGACGCCTCAATCTGAACGAAATAAAAACACTTCGACCATTACTATAAACTCCGATTTGCCAGATCCATCCAATAGTTTAGCTTCGAATATAAGTCAGGTAAAAACAGTTTTATTGATATTAGGCTTTTTAATAAATATTGCAGGTTCTACTTGTTTAGAGTACATTCGTTGATTCTTTTCTCTATCGAAATAAGGTTTGACTACATTTTCTTTTTTTAATTCTTTAAACTAAAATAATTTCTTGTATTTCCTTCTAGATAGAAGAGCAAGATGTAGCTTACCTGGTAGGTAGTACTGAGTTTTAAAATCGAAATTTTTACCGTTTTTCAGCTTCTTTTAAAATGCTACTTTTGTTTGTGTTGAATACAATAAAGCTGTTTTTTTAGCAGAACGGAAACTTTGGCAGCTTTTATTGATTGAAGCTTAATCTAGTTACATAACACCATGATTTCTCAATAGCTCTGTGCTTTTACATAAGTGCAAGCCTTCCTTTTCTTATCTTCTTATGTAATTTTTTGACTATTAAACCATACTCGGACTAATAGCCAGTTTTTTACAGATCACTGTAGTGACTACCCATCCTCCAGTAATAATAGACAACTCGCACATGGTATCCCGAACGTCATCGGCATCTCCGAGTAACCACAGTTCAAGTGAAGTCGTCATTGTAGCCAACGAAACGAATAAGACTCACATAGAGTCGTCCGATGACGAATTTTGTCCGTCACTGGATTCCTTGGAGTACCCACCGCCTAGTGAGTTTAGAGACAAGCCTCTTGGTGCGAAAGGAAAAAAGTTGGACGAGAGTGAGGTTAGTTAGCATTTAATACTAGTATAAGGATGGGAAGTTGATGATTTTGGGCAGTTAGTACCTTATTTTTTGTCTTTCAGGTTTTAATAGCAGATTCTAGTTATGTAATAAACGATTCTGGTCTGGATGTATCAGAGGACAATTCGAGATTACTAGATACCAGTCATGTTTCTGTCGTTAAAATTGATGAGGAGAAGGTGCAGGTTAAGGTAGGACGAAATACTCTTACTCAGGGCCACTTTGCGGTGGCAATTTAAGGCTTGAATTCAAAAAAATTTGGAGAAAATATCTGAAGTAATTCCTAAGACTAAGGCACTTCGCACGTGGGTCGGTAAAACAGCGACTAGACCGAAATTCGACGAGCTTTCGACAGTATGTAAGCATATATTCGTGTTTGAAGTGTCGACAATCGTAAAGAGACGAGCATACGTTTAGTGGTCAATTTTTACTATATTCTCAGCTAATGAAATCATTTGTCGATCGGGGAGCGCCGATGTTCCTCAAATCCGACCGCGACGGTGCAAAAACTAACCCTTTGGATTATCCCTCGTATCTCACTGGGTCAAAGAGTGGCATAATAGAGCCCCTAGAACAAGTACGCAAAAGTCTGAATCCTACCGAACATGATTTTACAGATAAAAAATAAAATATTTTTTTACTTGACAGGTTACGACAAAGGGCTTCGCAGTAGCACCATACGTGTTCTGCGGTTTCTTCCTCCCTCCTGGCAGAACCTACATAGGTTTTCTTCTGCCAGGCCCATAGTTTCCAGGTGTTTATTCAGTCTGCAATGACCTGTCAGTTGACCCACTATTATTCTTACTGCCTTCCGGTTATAATTCAGAAGGTCTTTTGTAAATTCTGGCGAGTAAGCCTTGATGAACACTTTCGCCTGACGCTGTCCTGGTGTTCTCATCCACCAGTCTTGTGATTCCCTCATAATCCATGATCTAATGGATGACCTTACCTGGCATGATGGAATACCACAGTAGGGCTCGGGACCTACCATTGTCCTGCCAGCCCCCTCCTTTGCCAATTTATCAGCTTCTTCATTGCCTTCGTGGCCTTCGTGTCCTGGTACCCAGGCAATGGTTAGCTTGTTGGACGCACCCACCTCTTCCAGGGCAATTACGCAGTCCCGCACCAGCTTGGAGCTGATTTTGCATGAACTGAGTGCCCTGATGGCTGCCTGTGACTTCTTTTGCTATTTCATTCCAAGCTCTATCTGTGTAATCTTTTCGAATATATTCTTTTAAAGTATAAATATAAAGTACAGGACTTTTTCAACGTCTTTCACAAATCTAATATTAAACAAATCCATCTTTGGTCCTGAAACGTCTTGACGTAACACTAATTTTCCAATGTAAAAATCAGACACATACACAATATGAATTACATACTGTAAACAAAATACAAAACCGTTCTACATTGTATTAGTTTATTAAAGGACGCGGATGGCTAAAATCGGACACACTAATATGCCTACGTGCTGTCAATGCCTGTAAAAACCACATTCTCGTCGCTGTTTCACCGACCCATGTGCGGAGAGGCTTTCTTTCCCCCTCTAACAAGGCACTGGTTCAAGGTGTCTTTAAAAAGGTTTTTGTGAAAACATTTTGGGCGTTTTTAAAATGGTATTTATTTTTAGGATTCTAATTCATATATTATTGACAAATCCGGTGCGGAAACCTTCAGGAGTTCGACGAGCGATTTGTCGAATACAAGTTCAGGAAAATCCGGTAGTACAAAGAGCGACTATGGAGACGAAAATAGAGGTACCTTATTAAATTTGAATACTAGTAATTATATTGATGATTTATAATTATATTTTTTAGGCACCTCCATAATTCTAGATAGCTACAAAATGAACGGCCGCGTAGTCCATTCTCCAAGTAGTGAAGATAACTACAAACGCAATACTCTTAACGGTAAAATGTATATCGACAGCTATGAATCAGGGACAAGTGACAGGTAAAAATAAAATAGATTTAGATTTTTGTTTACAACACTCAATGATATAATAGAAATATTACCCCAGCGGAAACTTTTTCTTTTCATAACCAAACAAGACGAAACAAAAAATTATTAGAAATAGGTGCCGTCGTACCTTGACACATTCAAAGTAAGTTAACGTCAAAATAATTTTTGTGACAGATTTTTTCAAAATGATGCAATATTTCCAATTTGGCTAAAAAAACAGTTCTTAATGTTTTGGAATACTTTACAACGATAATAGTCGTCACGAATCAATAAGGGAAGAATTTGAAGCCTTAAAAATTGTAGAAAATATGTACAATATACAGGGTGTTTCTAGACAAATGCAAAACATTTTAGGAGGTAATTCCTTGTTTCAAATAAAGGGTAATTTTCTTTAAAAACATATGGTAAAAAGTCAACCATTAGAGGGGTTATCGCGGTACAAAAATGGAAAAAAATAACGTTTTTATTTTTTACAAAAATATTGCTATTATAAAAACACACTTTTTAAATATTTTTGCAGTTTTTAAGAATAAATGGAAGTAGGGAAATAGACTATCCCTATTGTTCCTGTTCGCCAAATTTTTAAGGAACACTTCCACAATGACCTCAAAAATATAAATTTGGATAGACTGGTTTATTTAGAAACTTTTATAACTCCTGATTTTTTCGTTAAACTTAACAATTTCAATAAAAAAATATAATGTAAATCATAACGTGCCGCGACGGAAAAATTTATTTTATAAAAAATTGTAGTTTTCTCCTGTCAGCTATGGAAGGCATTTGTAATATGTCTTTATTTGACATTACTTGGTAGTTTAAATACAATGCTCATTTTATAAAGCAAACTACCCTTCATTTTGAACAAGGAATCACCTCTTAAAATTTTTCGCATTTGTTTATAAACACCCTGTATAATTTAGGATCTTCGGACGCAAATATAACAAAAAATAGCAGTAATTAATAACAAAATTTAATCCCGAATACCCAATCACATCGTGATTCATTTATAAAGTTTAGAAAAAAAGAAACATGTTATCACCCATACAATTTTACATAGAAAGATGAATTATCAGAAGTTTTTTATGGAGCAGCAGAACGTAAGTTATAAGAAAAAATATGTTTCGATGAATATAACAAAGTAAAGCAGACAAAAACAGGGAGAGAAGAGTTTGGCAAAATAAGTTTAAATGAACGCAGTGCAAGAGGTCGGGAGACGCGCAACAATTGGTTATTACATATTGCAGAAAGAGGGTTTAACTTTCCAACTTCAGTAATCAAAAAATAATATTTAAATTAAATAATTAATTAAAATGTGGCCGTTTAATTATATGCCTTAAATAAATAGTCTATTTTTTCTTTTATGTGGGAAAAAATCATATTACAGATCCAAAAAGGCTTAGGTTAGAAAATACAAAAACAAACCCCGATGTATAAAAATATCATTTAAAGAAATTTCAGGTTATGAAAATGTCAATTTTAAAATATTTTAGGTTATAAAATGTCAATTTTCCGAATTCTAATACGCCGACGTTACTATAGCATCAAAACATTAAAATAAATTAGCGTTGGTAAAAGTGTTTTTAGTTTTTTTTTTTTTTTTTGACAATAATACTTATTGCTTATAACAAACAATAAGTTCAGTAAAAAATAATAAATTGTTTTAAAATTTAAAAATAAATTATATCTTCGTTAAATATTAAGAAAAATACTTTTAGCAATGTGAACTTAAATGTTTTTGACGGCACTTTTCTTAAGTTATGGACAAAAATCTAAAGAATAAAACAAAAAGGGTTTTGCATTTATTTTAACATTGGAAATTATTGACTCTACAAAAAAAATCTACATACTTTTGCTAAAAATGCCTAATTATACAAATTAAAAAATTACATTTGTTATTTTAGGTCTCACAGTGATTGTGGATCAGTGAGGAGTACAGATTCGCATCACAGGCGACCCGTTTCTGTTAGCAAGTCGGACGTTGAAAGTATATCGATTGCCAGCCATGAAAGTAGAGGAAGTAATGAAAAAGATTCTGGTAGGTGTAAACAAGTCACTCCATTCCTAGTTCACTATACTCGCAAATCTATATTTGTTGTTAAACTATCGATGTGATTTTTTATTGATAACATTGTCCAACTCTAGTGTCATTTCAAGTTAATTTTTTGTTTCTAGTTAAAAATGACGACGAAAACGAAGATCAGGCGGTCGTTTTGAGAAAACCACCAAGAACAGCTGCACAAAATATTGCGTTGCTTAACAGGAAAACTCGGAAACGAACAAGAAAATTCATGATCGATGGAGTGATGATCACTACAACTACCAGCAAAGTTATATACGGAGATGAAGATAATCCTCAGTGGGATCCGCATAATGATAGGAAACAGGAATTAAGGTATTTATATACAGGGTGTAATCTTAACTATTCTTTACCCAATTTTGGTTTAATTTGGCAATATTATTAATGGCATTAAGGGTGTAATTTATCACTAACTTAATTACATTTAATAAGTCCAGTGGCGTCTCGAGGGGCAACTGAAGGAGTATTTTCAACGAAAAACAGTAGGCCATCGATTGTGAAAATGTTAGTAAATTTTTATGCTTTCTTTAGATTAAGCAAATAAAAATACTGCTTTTATGCCTCCTATTTTTTCCATGTCTTGGTTAGTATAAAAGAAAATAAAATCACTTAATTGCATATTTTTAGACCATAAGGCCGTGTTTCTACAAGTTGATATGGGCCACAAAAAGTAGTTGATGTGTGGTCTACTGTCGCCAGCTTGTAGTTCCATTTCCAACAATGCTAAAATTTTACTTCTTTTACAAGGGCGTGTTGACAACCACAAATAAACTTCTTTCGTCGTCAGTCGCCGATCCCGTCCACTGATTGCAAAACAAATGCAGCAGCTGGACGAACTACTTTTGTGGTCGGATCGGCTACTATCGAACCACTTTTTGTGACCCATATCAACTTCAAAAAGTGGCCTGTGGAAACACGGCCTTAAAGAAGCATTGCGGGATCTTTTTCTTTGAAAAATTAGGTTTTATAATTTTTAATTGGTAATTATGTAAGAAAAATAAAAAATAGTTATTTAAATAAGGTTTATTCCAGAATAACAGTTTTTGCTAAAATAAGAGTTTTTGAAATTATTTGGTTTTTTGAAAATTTTAACACCCTGTATCTCGTTAAGACACTTAGGACATTGTTCATATAAACTTTTTTCCTAAAATAGGCTAAGGAATCATACCTTGTATTTTTAGTCATCAATTAAATTACACCCAGTATATTTTAATATGAAAAGGTTTAGTGTTTGATTGACCGACTTGCTAATGTTCCAAATTTGTTTTTAGAGAACTTAAGTACCTCCAGAAACAGGAACAAAAACAATTCCAAGATTTGGCGACGAAAGAAAACCTCGCGCTGGAACAACAAGAACGAAAATTCGAACAAGAACGACAAAACTTGGAGAGGACCTACGAGAACGACTTGGAACTATTAAGTCGGCAGCAAAGGTAAGTTATTATTTTTTTAAAAGTAAGTAAACCTGAAGTCTACTAATTGATTAAATTTACAAATTAGGATATTTTTTTGGTCATTTGCCACCCATTTTCACCTTTACTTTCTAAACATTTTTCGCTACAGTTCTTTTTTTTCTCTCTCTTACAAGTTTTTTAGGTCATATGAAATAAAGTAAATAAATTATGCTAAAACAAAAAAATATACTTTTTCAAACAGAATTGGTTTACTTTTAGCTAACAAGTGTATTGATTTTTTAAAACAAAAATTAAAAGAAGGTTTATAAATTAAAAAATAAATTTAATCCTAGTACTGTACGGTTGAAAGACTTCCAATTGAAAGGTTTTTGCAAAAACAACCAATTTCATTTCTAATGTGAAACCAATGTCAAGCTTTGTTTCTTAATTTACAAAATAAAACTGATGCTAGAGTTAGCCATATAGGTTTGATAAAGTTTTTTTTTCCTAATATTCTGAAAAAATTGAAAATTTGACATTAGCTGTTTTTTTAACCTCTACTTTTGTCTAGAATTCGCTTTAAAATTTTTATATGATATATCTGAAACAAGATGTATGCAGTTTTTTAGCTATTTAAATTAGTCATTTTTAATATTAAAGGTTACAAATTGAAAGAGCGGAAGCTCATCAGGACGCAGACTTAAGAGCTACCTCCAAGAAAATTAGAGCTGAACAAGAAAGGGAGCTCAAACTGTTCAGGGACGGGTTAAAACAGGAGTTACGATTATTAAAGGTAAGTCAATTTGGCCATTTAAAAGTTGATATTAACAATTTTTTATTCCCTAATTTAAAGTCCTAAACTTAAGTAACTTTTGTAAATATTCAGCTTTTATGTAACAAGTTACGAGTTGTATTTTTTGCAGATGATACGTCTTCATTGCTGGCTATCTACTATAAACTCTTAAAAAATAAATCTTTTTTCTTACAGGGTTATTTGCAAATAGCTATATTAATCTACATTATGTTTTTTAAGGCTGAAGTAGATATGTTACCTAAGGAAAAACGAAAGTTAGAATTTAAAATGAGAAAGGAAAAAATGGACGCGGATCATATGGAAAGAGAAAAAGCGTTTTTAGAAAAATTAAACGAAAATCACGAAAGTTCGCTGAGAAGGCTCAGCGATTCGCATAGGGAAAAAATTGCTTTAATGGAACGGCAGTTTTTGCAACAAAAACAGCAACTTACAAGGTAAAGAACATTTTTCTTTTTTGATGATAAATTACTTTCTGAAGAAAAACTGCATAAAATAAAAATTATTTGCTATAAAACTTTTTTATTTATTTATATAGATATTTCTTTATTTGCTTTCAGAACACGAGAGGCAGCGCTTTGGGAAATAGAAGAACGTCATATTCACGAAAAACATCAGCTTATGAAGCGGCAGATAAAAGAAATCTTCATTTTACAAAGGTAAGAAACTCGCGACTTTTTAAAATTTCCCCGGTAATTTTGCTTTATTTGAACTAACTAGGAGACATGGACAAATTTATCGATACGCTTTTTAGTAGCGATATAATTTTCCATTTATTTATTTATGTTTTAATAACTTACACAGAACATTTGTGTTTTTAAGGCATCAAATGTTAACGCGGCACGAAAAAGAAAAAGAACAAATCAAGAGGAGAGCGTTGAGGAAAGAGGAAGAGTTGCTGAAGAAACAGACGACGGAAAAGAGAAGCCTTCCGAAAAGGATAAGGACGGAGATGAAAGCTAGAGAGGCCATGTTTAGAGAATCGATGAGGATATCGATATCGAGTGCTAGTGATCCGGAAATAGAAAAGAGTAAATTTAAAGAGGTAAGAGTGTTTTGAAATTTGTAATATTGATTTTCTATAAAAGTCGTTAATAAGAACATTTGGTGTATTTAAAGTCAATTTTTACAGAGTGCTTAAAGAATGGTAAAGCTTCGCAACAAAAACATATAGCCTTTGGGAATCAATGTTTCTTAACCATTAGAATCAAAAGGAATTAATGTTAAACAAATTTTTTGTTTGAAGTAAATATTATTTGTATATTAAGAAATGAGACTATTTTGCAAGTTATTTTGTGTTTTTTAGTTCCAAGAAAAAGAAAAGAAGCGTTACCAAGCAGAACAGCAACGGTTTGAAAAGAAGCATCAGAGGCAACTTGAGGAATTAAGGTAAACAAATTATATTGCTACTAAAATATTTTTTTGTCTATAGATGAAATTGACTTAATATCTGGTATATGTATGTAAAAACAAAACGACTTATTCTTTTAGGGCAATGAGTGAGGCAACTATAAAAGAATTGGAGCAGCTTCAGAGCGAAAAGAAAAAGATGCTTTTAGAACATGAGACGCTGAAATTGAAACAGAGAGAGGAACAGTTTATGACTGAGCTGAAGGAGTGGAAGGCGCACTTAAAGCCTAGAAAACAGGTAAACTTTTAGTTATCTAATAATAATATTTAATGTCTCACACGTGCTTTTTGCGCAGTTTTTTCTGTTTATTTGGAATAGTTCAAAGAATAAGATATTTAAAGAATTATTAGTAATGGTGTTGAAACAGTTCCAGATAAACCTAAAAACTTGTGAACAATACAAAAGCACATAACTGCTTATTTGAAAATTGATGTTCTAACAAGCTTTAACCTCTCTAACGCACCGCTTTATAACTTTAATATTCACATTTTTGTTGTGGCTTTTTATTTATTTTTTTTAATTACATAAAACATAACATTCGGTGACAATAAATCCAGTATTGGTGCAGTAAAACTTATTGTGTTTTGTTCTTGGAATCTGAAAGTAATGTTTACGCGATTTTCTAATTTTCAATTGTATCTACCTCGGTACCTTATGTAAAAATGAACCATTTGACTACTCTTAACCTAAATAAACCAAAAATTTGGAAAAAAGCTAAAACACGCAAAGTTAAAAAATTTTAGCGCAAATTCACTACCAAGATGCAGAACAAAGAATTTGGAAAGCCATTTTTTTTCCTTTTAGTGCCAAACTGCTAACTTTGCCCCTGTACAAGATTTATTTGAATACATTTTTTTATTGACAGTACCAGTTAATATACAAGGTGTCTCAAAAATAGATTTTTTTATTGTCAAGTAGGGTTTTTTAAATGGAACATCCTGTTTATTTTAACAAATTTTAATTCTAATAAATTATTACTGGTTTTTAAGCTATAAACAGTATGCTGATATGCTCAAGAACAATTAAATGTGAAAAATGAAAATAATCTTTTTATTTTAATTCTGTCACTGTCAGAGAGACAAAGAATATAATAACATGTAATTAATTACCTTGCATTATAAGAGCTACTAATAGGTAAGTCACCTATTTAGTTTATTTTAGATACATATTTACTAACTTAACCTGAAAACCAGCCATAATTGACGTATTGCTGTTTTTTAGTTTAATTAAGTAAATATGTGTCTAAAACAAACTAAATTGCTGACATACCTATTAGTAGTTTTTACAATAAAAGGTAATTTATTACATGTTATTATAATATTTGTCATTCTGAGAGTGACAGAATTATTTAAAAATAATTAGAATCAAAATATAATTTTCTTTCTTTCCTTTTAATTGGTAATGAGTAAATCAGCATACTTTTGATATCTCAAAAACCAGCAATAATTGATGTATAGCGTGTTATACATTTTTCGTGAACAATTCAATACAGGTTCAAAATTTGTTAAAATATTTTAAAAAAACCTACTTGACAACAAAAATTATGTTATTAAGACACCTTGTTTATTAACTAGTATTTTCAATAAAAAAATTGTATCTGAAAAAGAAATTTATATTAAGTTTATTTTTGTATCTTGTACATGAGGCGATATTTCCTGTATAAATAGAGTTAGGACACACTTTATATAAACAATAGTGCTCATTTTAAGTTATCTAAAAAAATTGTTGCTTACTCTTCTCTTTTCTTTAAGATGGATAAACTCTATCTGAGCAAAACGAAGTGTTTTAAAGCTTGTTAGACTCATTTTTATGGATTTTCTACCTTTTCCATTTCTTTAAAAACATGTCCAAGTTATTAATACTTAAGAAACACTGTATATTATTGGAAGTTCTGACCATAAAAAATACAAAGCACGTTTCCTATGAACCTTATAGAGACTGGAGGAACTTCTTCATATTGAAGCCTTAAACGGTAAATACGTCGCTTTTCTTCCGCGGGTCAACCTTCCAGCTCCAGGAAGTTCCTCGGACTATGACTCGAATCAAGACAAACAACAGGGCCCCGTGTCGGTCCCTTCGAGCCCCTTCAGTGACCGCAAGCGTCCTTCCTGGGGCCACCAGAGGACGTGGAGCACAGGCGTGCTGAGTCAGGCGTCCAGAAGCTTTAGTTCTAACGGCAGTTTTGGATTTGGAGATAGAAGTACCAAGAGTATTGCAGAGGGGGTCAATGTCAGTAATGTCAGTTTGGATCAGAGTGGCGCAAGTCAGGATGATTCGGCGGCTTGAACAAATTTTTCAGTTGGTTTTGCATTATTTTTTATTAGTTTCAAGGTATCTACATAGTCCCTAGTTGAATTAGCAGTTTGTTTTGGTAGTGCTGGTACGTCCAAGGTATAGTTGTGTCCATTTTTTTTGTTGTTGCGTTTTTGTTTATTTTTTTATTGGAAAGGGTCGGTTTTTGTTTAATTTTATACATTTTTGTTGCTGTAAGTGTTAGTAATAAATGTTAATTTGGTGTTCTTCGTGATTGTTTGTTTTAATTGTGGCTTTTTGTAATAGTCATCGCTTTATAAAATTTAGACGGTGAAAAACCATTTTCAGACAATAGTGAAAATAGCAATGGTCTTATGGCCGTAAGAAGAAGTAAAGGTAAAATGTCTTAATTTTTTTGATACTAAGCAGCTATGTTGTATTTAACAATAAATACGTTGTTTGCCCTATAGTTTACAGATGTAAAAAAAAATTGTCTGTTTTTCTTCTTACGTGCCATTATTATAAGCTGTTTTAATTTTTTTTAGTGTATTAATATGGGTATATTTACGGTAGTTATCCAAAGACTTGCGGGCATTTGTGGCTTTCTTGGTATTAAAAAAATGTGTACTTGTATTTGAGGAGCAAAAGTGCAAAAATAATATTATCCCTTTTTAAAACTTTGGGAAAAGTGAATGCAATTTTTTATATAAACTTGCCATACCAAAACCTTTAGTTAAGTTTTGTCATTCATTAAAACAAATTAATAGAATTCCTTTTCAAATTAAAAATAGAGGAAAATTAGTTGAACTAAAGTCAGTGGTATTTTATTCTATCTTAAATAAAATTAAGACTTTTAAGGAGAAAAAATAGGTTTGATTTAAAATATTTTAAATTAATAATACCTATAATTTAAAAATCAAAACATTTGAAATTTAAACAAGCATGTGTACGGATAATTTACTTCTTGTATCAGTTCCTTCATTTGGAGACAAATTGTAAAACCCATTGGAACCGAGAGTCAAATATTATTCTTTTTGAAAATACAGTTCGGAAGATGACCTTTGGCGTTAATACCTAAATTTTAACTACATTTTTTAAAGATATAAAAATCGATTTAGCTTGATATTATTAACAGAATAATATTCTGGTTAGTTCTGCTATATTATAAAGATGGACATTTTAAAAATGTGTCACCATCTTTCACATTAAAAGTTTGGGATAATAATCAAATCATATCAAAAAAGCTTTATTGTTTTAAGAAACAGGTTCTTGTTTACAAAGCAGCATTCCATTTGAATTTTTGCTCCCCATTTTTTCCCTTAAATGCGATGCGTTAAAAAAATATTTTAAATTAAAACAACAGAGATCTGAAATAGGTGCGAAAGAAAGTGAAAATTTGTGTCGTAGTGTTATACAGGGTATCCGACTATATTTTGACCCATTTTGAATGCGAGTAACTTTAGAACAAATAAAGTTATCACACACAGAGACAGATTCGGTTTTCGAAAGTAGGCTTAGATTTTTAGAAGTTTTTTATCATATTTCGTTGGCACGAAAACAAAATGGCCGATTTTCCGATATAGGACAAGTTTGTTATTTTAAATGGAATACTCTGTATATTTTTTTACCATCTTAATATTCAATGTTTGCCCTTTTTAAAAATGTATCATAAGTTATGTTTATTTAAAAAAATAACCGATTTATTAACCTGCGAAAAGGTGACTGCATGGCATGACAAGTTCTTTTTAATGAACAACGCAAAATGTTCTCCTAAGCTAAAAAAGAAAATGTGTTATTATGTTTGCCGAAACCAAATCATTAAAAGAGACTTAGCGAAGGAATATGTTTAATAAACCTCCACCCACAAAAAATTTAATCAAAACCTGGTAAAGAAATTTTTGGAGAACCGAATCTTTAACCCGTAAAAAGAGAGTGGTACCTAATAATAATTTACTAAATAAAACATTACACATTCTAGAGACTGCTCAGGAGATCCAATATTATCCTTAAGAAAAATTTCAAGTTCAGTCCGTATACCCAAATCCACAGTACAAGAAATTATGAAAAAAAAACTAGAATTATGTTCATACAAAATTCAAATTTCACAAGAAATAAAGGAAACAAAAACGGGTGGAATTTTGTCAGAGGATTAAAAATTTAGTAAGAAACAATATAGATTTTTTGGATACATTAATAATGTCAGACGAAGCCACCTTTCATCTCAATGGAAAAGTTAATAAACATAACTGCAGATTTTGGGCAACAGAAAATCCTCGGCATTTTCAAGAACACGTTAGAGATTCGCCAAAAGTCGCAGTATGGTGTGGTATGTCAAAGCAAAAAATGTATGGGTCATTTTTTTTTCAAGAACCTACAGTAATCACTGTGACTTATGTTAATATGCTGGATTTTTTTATCTACAACTGCAAGAAAATTTTTTAATAAACTCCGCTTATTTTTAATAAGATGGAGCTACACCACACTATGCTAACAAAACCAGGGATTCACTAAACAACGTTTTTGGAAACCGGTGGATTGGAAGAGGGGGTCCTATTCCTTGGCCACCTCGTTCCCTGGATTTTACTGTCCCCGATTTCTTCCTATGGGGATATGTGAAAGAGAGATGCTATCATCCATTTCCTCAAAATTTAGAACAGTTAAAAGTTAACATTCGAAACACGATAGAAAATATTCCTAAAGATTTTTCCGTTAATAGTTTTAATAGGTTTTATAGGAATTTAAATAAGTGTATTGAAGTTAAAGAAAGGTATTTCCAACATTTACCATATTTTTTAAAGGTTCTTTAGCTACTTAGTTTTTTTTTGTAACTTTGTAGTTATGTATCAAATTACTCTTTATTGAATAATCTTTATGTAGTCACCTTTTAGGAAGTCAATAAATCCGTTGTTTTTGGAAATACCCATAACTTGTGTTAAATTTTTTAAAGGGCAAAGATTATATTTTAAGATGGTGAAAAAATATACAGGGTGTTCCATTAAAAAAAAAACAAACTTGTCCTATATCGGAAAATCGGCCATTTTGATTTTGTGTGTGTTTATTTGTTCTAAAGTTATTCGCGTTCAAAATGGGTCAAAATATAATCAGACAACCTGTATTTTAAATTATATCGTTTTTCTCTTAATACTAGTAGTCTTGTTCAGTGGTCATTGGGTGTCCCTGTACAAACTACGTTTATATGTGCAGTGATGTGCTATTTTGCACCTGCTAATAACTTTAGTAATTAATTATACCAACCTACAAAAAAAGTATTGGATTCAAAGATGTGATGCATGATTTCGATGTATTTTTATACCCTAAACACCAGTCAGTCATGTCACAGTTTATCAATCACAATTTTTTACTAACCTGAAAAACCGGAGAAAACCCGCAATTTTGACGGTTTTTAACAATTAACTGAAGGTTGGTGGGTGCTGGAAAAAACTTGAATGCGGATTCGAGTTCAGAACGTAGTAAAACTTATATCGCAGGCCTCAGGGTCACCAGTTTTTCATTCCTTTGGGAACATTGCTGGAGAATCTTTAGAAAACTAAAGAAAAAAAAGATTTTGGCCTGAGATTTACATGCCATACATGGTTTTGTTGAATTTTTGCTTTCTGAGTCCTAATCCTTTATTCTGCACAAAATCGCTGTCAACAGTCAAAATTGTAGATTTTTAAAATTTTTGCCTGATGGCCAATTCTGTTCATGGAATCGTGTTTAAGGGACAAAAATACATGGACAATTACTTCATAACTTTTCTGGGTCCGATATTTTTCTTTGTAGTGATGTTATTAGTATCTGGGCCAGTAATAAAATTGAATTAATGATAAGGCCATTTTTAAAACCTTTTTAGGGGTCCCTTTTGACGAGTCTACCACAAATATTCATACCGCAGCGCTTTAACCAAGTCTATCAATGTCAAATGTTGCGGGTGTCGGACTGGGTAAACGCGTCACTTTTTGTCGGTTAACACAATGTTTTACATGCAATTTTTAAACATTTTGCCAAAATTGTAAGGGTTTCAGTAATGTAATGTTCTTAGTCCGATTCCCAAAACATGTGTTGAGCCTTATGGTGAAACATTTGTAATTGACAGGCTGGGTTAAAGCGCCGCTTCCATATATAGCGGTATGAGTATTCGTGGTAGATTTGTCAAAAGAAACCCCCTAAAAGGTTTAAAAAGGGTTTTTATTATGAAGTCCATTTAATTCCTGTCCCAGGAACTATATTTATGGAATGCAAGATTACAGCTCTACATTCCAAAATTTATTTTTCTAAACAGTTTCGCGAATTTTCTTTTTCCATTTCTAATTCTAATAATTTTTTCTTTTTAAAGAAATTGGAAGAGACCTTCGCCCAACAACTCGAAGAACAAGAACGGGTCTACGGTCCTATGAACACACCTCTTGTGCTGCCTTCCGATCTGACCGACCTAAATGCCGATTCTTGCAGCCGGATAGGCTTAAGTTCGACCAGAAGCAGTCTCAGTTCGGTATCTGAAGGATAGAAAGACTCAGCTTAAAGACCAGTGTATATTTATTTTTCTCTATCGGTCGATATCGGTGCCTCTGCGATTTTTTAGTCCGTTAGTCAATAACAGTCGGTATAACTGACGCTAAATATTTTGGCCATTAAAAGTTGTTGGGAAATGGGATAACATCTTGGAGTAGCCCTAAAACTAAATAACTTAAACGTTGGAAATTATAAATTTAAAACTTGCCGGAACCCTGGGTTCTATGTAGAATAAAAGTCTGTTTCGAGTTGGTTAGACCCACACGTTTTCGGATGTACCAGATGTACCGGTACTAATCGTGTCAATAATATTGACTCAGTCTCGATATACAGGGTGTTTTAAAACAAATGCGAAAATTTTTAGGATGTGATTCCTTGTTCAAAATAAAGGGTGGTTGTTGTATAACCGGGTCAAAAATCAAACTTTAGGGATATATAGCAAAGTTTTTAAAAAAGGTGATCTTTATTTAATACGAAAAATATAACGTTTCATCCAAATTAGGTCAGATATCTGACTTAATTCTTAAGTTAGATTTTAGAAGTTAAATAAGGAGCACCTTATTAGAGGCCTTGCATCGGTCTTTTGAGAAACTTGCTAAAAACGAAATAGCTATCAAAACTCAAAAAATTATGAGAAAAAATCAATTTTCAGGTAGTTACATAGCCCTCTAGCGGCACATAATGTAAATTATTAGTAAAATGATGGAGCGCAATCAACTGTATATGCTCCAAATATGAGTAATAGGGACCGTGCGTCTAGACCTTCACGCCATCTTGTGGCTGTTAGCTTAATTAGTTGGGATTATTTATTTAATTTAAGCACATGATTTATTTTTTATAAAATGTATTGAGATTATTTAAATTATGCCGACTTCGAGAAAAACATTGCCGCATCCTTGGCTGTAATATAAATCACGTCAGAAACGTAGAATTGATGTAAAAATGAAATTTTATAAATTCCTGGACAGCAGCTTTGGATCCGCATGAAAAATAGCAAAATGTAAATAGTGGACAAAACTACTTCATTTATCAACAACTCCATAGACATGTTTCGAGTTGAATATATTTTTTCTTTTTCATCATTCTTCCACATATAATATTATTCTGGTTAAAATTCATATTTTATATTTTTTTAAATATATTTTATTTTATTTTTTAATGAATGTTTTGATCCCACTTTCTTGGGTAAGAGAACGCTAGGGAGCGCTTACTTCGGCGATGGTGCTGCCTCTATATTTCGCTCACGGTCCCTATATCGGTTTTTTCTTAAGCAAACAATTTAAAAACAAGCTATTAAAAATTTAACTTTGAGGGGTTGTTTACCACTATTTTATGTAGAATCACAGTTTTAAATTTTATAATCGATTTTTGAATCAACCTGTATATATTTTTTAAATTGGCTTATGGTAATTTTCCCAATTTATTTAAAGTAACCTTAAAAATGTTCAAAATATTTTTATAAATTTTAAATAAACAAATAAAAGATTTAAATAAGGCAGGGATCCTGACAACCTACCTTGTGTTATTCTCTTTTTAAATAAAAATATATCAGAATAAATAATTTTTTGCCTCTTCCATAGTGTGTTAACATATATTGTTTTTCATATAAACTGTACATATAAATAACCAGACTGAGTATGTTAGCTGATTTTGTAGGATAGGAGGTGTTACAGCAAAAATGTTACAAGGTGTCCCAACCCTATTTATACACGAAATAACTTCGCCCCTGTAAAAGATACAAAAATAAACTTAAAATAAAAAATTTTTATTTGGATACACTCTTTTACAAACATACTTTTTATCGTCAAGCGGGTTTTTCTAAATGGAACACCCTGTCTATTTTAACAAATTTTTAATCTGTATTAAATTATTCCTCTAAAATGTATAACACACTATAACCCAATTATTGCCGGTTTTTGAGATAGCAGCAGTATGCTGATATACTTATTAACGATGAAAAGTAAAGAAAGAAAATAATATTTTGGTTCTAAATATTTTTAAATAATTCTGTCACTGTCAGAATGACAAAACATATATGACCATGCAATTAATTACCTTTCATTGTAAGAACTACCAACAGGTATGTCACCAATTTAGTTTATTTTAGACACATATTTACCCAATTACACTTTTAAAACAGCAATTCGTCAATTATGACTGGTTTTTAGGGTTAAGTAAGTAAGTAGGTATCTAAAATAAACTAAATAGCTGACTTACGTATTAGTAGTTTTTGCAATGAAAGGTAATTAATTACTTGGTATTATATTGTTTGTCACTCTGACAGTGACAAAATCATTTAAAAATAATTTAATCTAAAATTTAATTTTCTTTCTTCACTTTTAATAATTGTTTATCAGTATAACAGCATACTGTTGATATCTCAAAAACCAACAATAGGTAACGTAATTTTTTAAAATATACAGGGTGTTCTATTAAAAAAAAACCTGCTTCACAATGAAAAGTCTGTTTTCGAGACACCCTATATGTATATTAACTGGTACTGCCAGTTAAAAGAATGTATCCAAATTAATATTTATTATTTTAGGTTTATTTTTGTATCTCGTACAGGGGCGAAGTTATTTTGTGTATAAATAGAGTTGGTATACAGTTTTATACTTAACAGGTAATAGTTACACTTTAGATGTTATCTATAGATATATTTTCTTTTTAACAGTTTACTTAACTTTTTATTTTTAATGGAATACCCTATTTTTAATATACACAAAATTATAGGTTAATTTCAGAAATTAAATTTTTATGAGAAATAATTTTGTGTGTTTTGAGAGATATAAACAAAAATGGTTTTGGAGATATTTGACTTGTCGTTATTCAGTCTGAATAATACTTATGAGAAGTAAACAGTCTGCTCTAAATGTTTCTAACACATTCAGCTCTTAAGATATTGTCACTTTAGAGCAGATCTAGACAAACTAAGAAGTAAACACTTACTTTTGAGAAGGAATCCAAAACATTCTAATATGTTTTTAAATCATAATGTCACTTCAGAAAACCTTAAAATACCCAAATTTGTTGACTGTTTTTCACGTAATTAAACTAGTTAATAAAAAAAGAAAAAAACGAAACTTTTTCTAAAAAAAAAGGGTTTTTGCAGTTAAACAGGTTTTGCTTTAAGGCAAATATACATAAGCTTGACAATTTGTTCTCCAGCCCAAAGCACAGAAATGTTAAAGTAAATACTATGCGCCCAACGTTTCTATCATAGGAATATCTTGACATATATGCTGAAATTGACATCCAGTACAAATCATAGGTATTTAACGAAAATTTAAATAGTGTTTACTAAGTCCCACACAACTCTTAAAACATAAGCCTGATAGTGTCTTCTATAAACAGAGTCACAAGAATTTAAAGTAAGCGGTGTGCACCCAATGTTTTTATTACATGAAGTACTTAAAATATTTTCTTCCATTGGCATTATCCAGTTTAAATCGTAGATATTTTAAAATAAATTTATACAGCTAGGCTGAACGGTTTCGTTCATCGGCAATGCGTGGAAAGGAGACGGTCTAAAGACTAGCCAGTAAAGGGTAAACAGAGAACGAATTCACCTAAAACGCAAGGGGACACATGCTTCTTCCACTTTCATCATTTCAACCGATATCGCTGATAAATCACGCCCACTGCTTTGATAGTGAATAATGCGAGTTTATTTTTATTTTATTTTCTTTCGTCTTGTTGCGGAGAACATATCAAGGTTAGCCCTAAATTCAAATAATATTACGCGCTTTTGGCTCATCAAGGTATGCAAAAATAAATTGTCCAAGGACTTCTTGGGCACTATCCGCACGAGAATACCATTTAATAGATAATAGTAATATTTGGTTCGGTAGTGTACATTTTTTTAACTATTGTTTACTGTTTAGCGGCAAGGTTTAAAGGGTAATAAGAAGTCGTGAAAAATGCGTACATATCAAAACAAATTCTGTGACGTTTCGTGGGAGGCGGGGCATCAGTCCCACTTTGTCGATGCTTTACTCGCCAATGTACCATATTAGATAGCTCAACCTGTAAAGTGTTCCCTAAATCACATACAACTCTTGAGACATAAGTCTGATGGGGCATTATGCAACATAAGTCACAAGAGTAAGTGGTGTGCACCAAATGTTTTTATCACATCAAGTACTGGAGATATGCTTGAATTTGCATTTTCTAGTTCAAATCATGTTCACATACAGCACTTGAAAGGTAAGGCGTTCTCCAGTCTGAGTTATGGGAATTTATAAATTAAATGCTGTGCAGCCATTGTTTCTGTCACATAATACACCCAAAGCTTAATTCGTATACTTGCGAAATGCGGAACGTGTTCTAATTGGGGAAGTTTAAACGAAACATTCGAAACTGGCCAATTAGAACTTCCGCATTTCGCAAGTATATAAACCAATCTTAAGATGTACGCCCGACTTTGTGTTTACTCCGAATTGTAAGTATATGAAAAAGATAGTGTGCGCTAAATTACATACATATAAGCTCTTTACATTATATAATTTGGATTGGACTTTGTCCATTTCAAATCATGGGTATATAAAGTAGCTGATGTGCACCAAATGTTCTTATCATATACAGTTATTTAATAATAATATAATTTATTCACAAATTTGTGCATTTCTGGTCGCTTAAACTATAAGTTAAAATCAGTTAACCTATTTACTCTAGGATGGCCCCAAAAATAAAAAGTGTAATGTAAAGTTTTTTACATAAACTAAATTATTCATTAAATATGGTGTATCCCCTTTTAATATCAAAGTTTAAAGTAACTTCCGCTTAACCGCAAGAGTTGAAACCTGAAAGTATGTTTTTAAGAAGTAAATCTCAAAACACAGCTTCCAATTTAAAAAAAAAACCTTTCTCCAGAATTATTTTAGAGGCTTTCAAGTCAAACGGAAAGGTACGTTAAAAAAATATTTTCTATTTTGCATCTATTATAAAACTTCACAGTCAACAATGTACAGTGTCTATCAAAAAGTTTTTAGAGCATAAAGACTGTCGTACTGTCAACGAGCGGGACTTTTAGACAGTCACTTTATAACCCTCTCCTAAATATTAAATGAAATAGATATGTATTATTTTAAAAAATTGCAATTCAGAAATAAAATATGTCATTTTTTTGCTGTGCTGTATTTTATGTATTACTCACATTTATTAAAAAACTGTTTTTTCTTTCTCTAATAACATGTTAACTACTTTACATCGCAGTTATGAATAATTCTGTATTTGTCGCAGCATCTTGTACAGGGTTGGTCCGTATATTTAGACAGCGCCTATCTCGTTTATTATACAAGGTAGAAAGTAACTTTAAATACAATACTTTTAGAAAATTATCCAAACCAACAAAAAATATATTTTTGCAGATACAGAGTGAACCAAAAATGTGTAGAAAAGAAAATTTTATTTTTTAAAATGATTCACCCTGTATATTATGTCACCATTAAAAAGGTCTTTAATTAGGCTTTATAAAAATACCACAGTTGATATTTTTGTAAAGCTTTTTTAAAGACCTTTTTCATGGTGACATAATATACAGGGTATTCCATTTAAAAAATTAAAATTTTCCTCTCCACACATTTTTGGCTTACTCTGTATCTGCAAAAATATATTTTTTTGACGGTTTGGGTAATTTTCTAAAACTATTGTATTTAAAGTTTTTTTACCTTGTATAATACACGAGTACTGTACATACAGAGTAGACAAGAAATTAAAATACAAAATATCTTATTTAACATGTTCCGTTTGTTTCCACAGCAATATAAGAAATTGAAGCGTCAAAATTTAATTTATCTTCGGCATTTATGGTAACACATTGTATATTTTCAATATTAATAACACCAAAAACTCCAAATAGATACTGATTAAAATTTAAAGATTTTGATATAGCTTTTAAACAAAATCTATACTAGGGCTATATGTATTTGAGAATAACGAAAGCAAAAACAACTTAATTAAAATATATGTAATTGGTACAAAAGTTGAGTAACCATGGTTACAAATGCCAATGGCCTTTTCTTCACTTGTTTTTGCTGACGTCATTCTGAAATAAAAACGGCCTGCTTATATATGATAAAAATTAAATAGTTAGGTTGGTGTATATAGCGAAAACTCAAAAACTTACTAGAAAAATGAATTATTCTTACAAGTAGATCATAGGCGATTAATATTAAGGGACAGTGTGATATACAGAGTGTTTTATTCTTATAGGTTTTTTTATATGCGGATTTATATCACGGTGTCCTGTATTATATGATATGTACAGTCAGTGTATTATTTTATTTTTATGTTAATATTATTGAAATAAAAATATTTAAAATCATTTTTAAATTTTTGTTTTATTTTAGCGGTATGTTTTATAATGTACAGACTGTCAATGGATGAACTTTACAAGAGGACAATTGGATAAAAAAATCATTTTTCGAGACAAAGCTATGCTTAATAAAAAATTGCTGGTAAATTTCTCGAAAAGTACGCAATGGAAAATTTAAAAATTTGGTAACATAAAGTCAGTGGGGGACATACGACTAAAATATTTTGACAGCTCTACCACTTCTGGTTATACCGGAAGTTAATGTCAACTTCCTTATTTTCAATGGAACACCCTATACATTATTTATTTTTAGATTCTGCGTAAAATTCTAAACATGATTTATGTATAATGTTCTATACCTAAGTCCAACCGTTTTTGACTTATTTTTAATTTTATGTCAAAAATGACGTTTGCAAGCCATTACATAACCATCAATTTCTTCTAAACAAAAGCCTCTAATATAAGTTTGGGTTGGGTCTCTCGTAGAGAAAGAACTACTTTAGCAGACTGTATTGATATTTTCACAATTAATAAATACAGAGTGGTCAAAAATATTCGTTAAAAATTATTACGACAAAAACCTTAAACGTCATTTTTTTAAATGGAAGTCCCTATCATATCCTTATGTCAAGCCATATAATGGCAATAACCCCTATATTTTTAAATACGTACGTATGCTAGGTATTAAAATACATACATATATATTTTTAAATAATATAGAATGTACCAAAAAAATTTTTAAGCTTAAAATTTTACCGCAGCTTTAATTATAAAATCGAAGAAACAAAATGTGCTAATATATTAGTACTGTCATGTACAATAAAAAAAATGAAAATTGAAATTATACCGGATCACTCAAAACTTTGAAAACTTAATTTTTTAATTGGTCATAGATTGACCTAATTTTTTAGGCAACCCCATGGCAATACCTTTGTTTTATAATTATTTAAATAAAACAGTTTTTATTTGGTAAACAGATGGTCGAAGGTCGCTTCCTATTCGGATCTTAGACTAAAAGTTTTTAAAAAGTCGGATCTTTTTAAATATCTTAAAAAAGCTTTAAACGATTTGGATGAAATTTGGTACATCTATTTATTGTAATAAGGCGCTTGTAAAGCTCTACCTAGATTAAAAATATTGGATCCAGTGGCGTCTCGGTGGGGACCATACCAATATTATTTGGAATAAAAGTACGCCATTACCTTTTTATCAAGATTTTATATAGTTTTCCGATTAGGTAAGAATAAAAACTTTTAGTCTCTTGTATTTTCTTATCTCGTTTTGTTTTCAAGAAATAAAAATTAAAGCCACCTTAAGTAATACTAAAAAGTATTCATAAACAGCATAAAATAAAATCCAAAATTAAAAGATAAACAGTGTTTACCTTAGTTAAGAAAAAAAATGACGATTTTCGTTAAAATACACGACGGCTCATTTATATTAGCAGAAATGATTGTTTATTTTTTTATTTTTGTGTTTTCACCATGATGTCTATAGGTACCTTTTAGAAGAAATTAAGGTGGCTTTAATTTCTTTTTCTCGAGAATGACGCCAGGTACGAAAAAAATTGAAAATATTAAAATATTGCATTTTTAATTGTTTATTTGGAAAAAATATAAAAACTTTGTAAAAAGTCAGTGGCGTACTTTTTTTCTCAATACTATTGGCTGTGCTGTGCCCACAGAGGCACCACTGGACCAAATAATCTTAATTTAGGTAAAGCTTTCCAAACGCCTCATTTTATTAAATACCAAGTTGCATCTAAACCAATTAAAAGGTTCTATCTCAGAAATGGAGCAAGTCCGGACATATGTTTATAGGAACTTTTTCTCATGAAAAGACATAAGAAATCACCGCCTTAAGTTTCGTAGGTACTGTAGTAGGCGCTAGTAGTTAGAAAACACCCTGTATGTAGCCACATAAGTGTACTACCTCATCCTAAAAACATTTTCATATCTGCAATAGTTTTTAAGTCCGCAAAGTGAGGGTCGAATTTAAAGAACCCTGTGAATATCTGATACCAACACTGGAAAAATTTAAACATATTTTATGATTAATTTTTAATTAGAACCACAGCGTTAAATAAATAAAATGTTTTTAATTGCAAAAGGAATTTAATGTAACAACATGTAATGTTTATTTTTTAAATAGTTTAAGAATGCTTCTGAATACCTATACGTACAAATCTACGGTAAATGTTTATAGGAAAAATTTAAAAAAATTTAATTTTTGATTAGAACGAAAGTGTTAAATGAATAAAATATGTTTGTTATTTTTCAGATATTTAATACGATAATTTTTATTATTTATTTATGAAATACCTTTATACCTTTTAATTTCAATAGGAAGGTTTGTTTGGTTTTGGTGATAATATTACTTTTTTTATTTATTGTTTATTGTAGATATTATCGATACACTTTATTGATTTCTTTTAAACCAATACTGCTTTAAAAAACAAAGATACAGGGTGTCCGGAAATTCCGTTCGTATATTTTAAGGGGTGATTCTACACAAAAATATATAAAAATAGTTCATATGAACATATGTCCCAAATCCTAAATCCCTACCTAATTAAAGAATAAATATCGATTGAAATTTTTCACTGTAGAATTTGATATTATCCATACGAAGTAACCGTGCCGAGAAATGGTTTTTATTTATTTACGCGAAAACCGTACATCAATTGAAAAAAGTCAAGAAATCAAATTTGTGTTAAACTAAATGGACATTTAAAAAAATATTTTTATTATAGAACCATGCAGTTTTTTTTCTTAAAAAATATTTTCCTTAAACCCTTGATGAACGACACTGGTAAAAATTATTTTTTTCTTTTATGCCAAAAAATGTCTTTTGGTGCATACGAGGCGTCCCCCAAATTTGTTTAAAATATCTTAATTGTTATAAAAGTTATTATAAAAATACACATTTTTTTTAATAATATTAATCGGATACAGGGTGTTAAAGTTAAATGAATATTTTTTTCATAGTATTTGATACTTTTCGAATATTGTAATAAAACTCGATATCTAGAGGTTTCTGACCTGCGCTATTCATATTTAATGTAAATATTTAGATGTTAACTAGAGGACGCGACCTACACTACCTTGAATTTCTCTTAAACGTCTCAACTGTTTTGCGCTTCCCTGTATGTATCATCAGTGGCGTTGCGTGACCAAAAGTAGGAGTAGGCGAAGTCGTGTCCGCGAGGCTCCTCTAATGACGAAACATTTTTGAGGAGCAAAAAAAAAGGTTCTCACCAAGACCGTCCGCATCTTTCATTGCCTACGCCTAGCTACGCTACTTTGTATCATCCGTGTAAAATTTTGCTCTCTTATGCTTTTACACAAAAAGGTATACTTTGTTAGAATCGCTCTAAGCAACCGTTTTCTAGATATTTACCATTAAGTTATTTAATGCAACTCAAAAATGCCTTTAAAATAGCGTATTAGCCATAACTACAACCGCCTTATCATAAAAAATGTTTTTATGTATTATACGTTTTGGTTGCACTAAACCACCTAAATGCATATATCTGGAAAACGGTGGCTCAGAGCCATTCTTACAAAGTACACCCTTTTTGTGTAGTACGCATAGAAGAATTTAGTGGTTAACTTAAAAACTACACACAGAGTAGCACGAGAAAGTTGTGACAATTTAGAGAAATTCAAAGAAACGTAGGTGGTGTTTTCTAGTTAACACCTAAAACTTAACATCAGATATGGATAGCTCATATATTTTATGTCAAAACCCCGAAATACCGAGTTTTATTATAATATGCAAATTATCAAAATAATTAGAAAATATTTTTTGAACTTTGACACGCTATATCTCAGTTAATAACATTATTTGTACTGAGATAAGTTCACTTAAGTTTCAATTTAAATTACTTAGGGACCACTCTGTACACAAATGCAGAACAATGCGTTTATTAATGAAACTATAAAATTTAAAATTAAAATTTAAAAATTTATTTTTTCCCTAGAAAATGTGAAATACCTACCTAATTTCCTATTGTTATATAAATAGGTTGTTTTGAAGAAAAACCCATTAAGTATTTATGGTCAAAGCATAAGTTAATTGTTATATATGAAAATATATAGATATTTTAAACGCTGATATTTATAAAAATATAATTGAAGTTCTCGTTGTGAAAAAACGATAAGCCACAATAACAAAGTAAGGAGTTATTAAATTTTTAAGTTAAAAATCAAAAATTAACTTGAATACCTATTAATAAGTTAATAAACTTCATGGATAATACTTTTTATTGTCACCTAATATCATATATTATGTATTATCACAGGTATGCATGGGTAAAATTTTCTGATAATGCATAATAGTTTTTATAGATTTTGGAGTGCTGTTACCTTAATACAAAAATGCTATCATAACAATTTTTATTGATGACATATACTTTACTCGTGAGTAGTTATTGAAAATATGTAGTGTACCTAATTTGTGCCCGTGGGTCACTCTGTGCATCTGGTAGAAAGTTCCGAAAATTTAGCTCGAATCCTTAAAAACTTAACTACAAAAATTATAAATGGGTTGTATGCTGCAATTTAACAGTTATATCTTTACTACTTGGACAACAACGGGGCTATACCAAATTTCCATGTTTTTGTGTGAGTGGAATAACCGCAACAAAAATATGCATTGGACAAAAATTAATTGGCCTCTGGGAGAAACATTGAAACCCGGAACGAAAAATATATTAATAGAAAATCTGACTGATCCAGTCAAAGTGCTCTACCTCCACATCACATCAAACTTGAACTGATAAAGCAATTTGTGAATGTACTATCAAATCAAGGAGAGTGTTTTAAATATCTTTGTAGCAAATTTCCATTACTTTTAGAAGATAAGCTTTAAAAGAGGATATTTGGTGGTCCAGATATTTGAAAACTCATAAGAGACGAATTCTTTGAAACTAAAATGAACTGTTAAGAAAAGGAAGCCTGTTTCTTTCAAGAAAGTGGTTAAATATTTTCTAGGCAATAAGAAAAGTTTAGACTATGTCCAATTAGTGGAAAACATGTTAGAAAATATCAGAAAATTGTAATGCAACATGAGCTTAAAAATAAGTCAGACTTGAACTTCTTTCCAAAAATCTTGGGGATTTAAGTAAGGAACAGGGTAAGAGATTTCATCAGGACATAAAGGCTATGGTAGGACATTATCATGGATGATGAAATGTTAACATGATTGCAGACTTATGTTGCAGACGAAAATCTTTAAAAAGAATCTTCACGGATAAATGGAAGAGGTAGTACAAGGATTTATAGGAGTTAATTATGCACGTTGGTTAAGTTTTGATATCTTAAAAACTATTTGTCTATGTAAGCTTTGCATTTTTTTATTTATTTTAATAAAACTTCCTTTTGACGCATTAAATTTGTATTTTTTTATATCTCGTATATTTACAAAACCTTACGTGAGAGAAAAAACTTACTTATTTAGTATATTTGAATCCAGCGCTCCATAAGTAATTTATATAGATGCCTTTTAAATAAACAACTTCCGAATAGGTCAATTTTGCATACCTGTGAATTAAATAAATTAAAAAGTAAACAGAGTTTTGTGACTCTGTGGCTTATCGTGTTTTTACAATATTCCCTTCAATTGTTTTTAAATTTTTATAACAGTACAAAATTGAATTTGTATATGAAAAGGAGAGGATATCGTTGATACTTTTTCTAGTTTATGATTTAAAAAAATTGACAGTTTAACACGTTCGTTGCCATGAGATGCCTATCTGGCTTCACAATTGCATACAGGGTGGCAGTTTGAAAACGAAACAGAGCTAATTTTGGGCACTCCAGGTTATTTAAAAACTCTCTGACCCGTTAATTTTTTGTTTTAAGGGATAACATTTTTTTGCCACTTTCACCCCTGAACTGCAACCGCCTAGCAGGGGTAAGACTTACCCCAAAATTTTAAATATAAAGAGTAGTCGAGTGACCTTATTTTAAAGGTCTGTTGACCCTGATTATAACTGCCAGGTTTAAAGTTTGCTATTATTTCCGTTGATATGACAGCTTGTCAAAATTTGGATTTCTATTTTTTAAAGTATAATATTAGATTACCTGTGAGAGCAAGCCACTTAAACTCAGAGTATATGATTAGGGTTAAACGATCTTTAAAATTAGATATCAATTAATTTTTCTGGCCATGGTGTAATTTACCCTTAAACTCTAGGGGTGAGTTAACCCTCAAATAATATGTTATTTTGAAGATTGTTTAATGTTTATCATACTCCCTTACTTTAAATTGGCTTACTCTAACAAGTAATTTAATATTACATATTAAAAAAGTAAAAATTAAAATTTTGACAAGCTCTTATATAAACGAAAATAATAGCAGACTTCAAACTTGGCAGTTGTAATCAGAATCAAGAGACCTTCAAAACCAGGTATCATCACTCGACCCCTCCTTCAATTTAAAATTTTGGGGGTGAGTCTTGCCCCTGCTAGACAGTTGCAGTTCAAGGGGTGAAAGTGACAATAAAATGTTTCTCCCTAAAATCCAAAATATACGGGTGTGACCGTTTTTCCTTAAATGACCTGGAGTGACCAAAATTAACTCTGTTTCGTTTTCAAATGGCCACCCTGTATGTAAGTTTTAGAGTTTTGTTGTAAGAACAAGAAACCGTATTTGGTTTATATTTGGCTAATATTTTTAAGAATGATACGCAAAATTTACACCGTGGCTGTTATAGAAGGTTTTTCCATGCCATGGTGGCAGTGAACGTGTAAAATTATTTATTTCATTCTAGTACACTATATAAAGCCCACTTCGAGCTTTTTTCACACTTTGAATTAGTGTTTTGTTTCCATGCCTACTACAATAAACTAAAATATCCATTTATGCAATGTAACAGTTAACGCGACACCAACTGAACGAAACGGTCAAGTTACTTTTAATTTCATCTTTATTTCTTTTAGTTCAGGTGTCACTAGTTTTAAAATTTGACCGTTTGCGAATAAATTTTATAGAAATTATTTAAAATTAATAGTAATAATGAATATGGGTAACTAAGAAATTGAAAAGGAAGTTATACTGTTTTAGTATTATTTTTACAAAAGTAAGTACAGGGTGTTCGGTTATATTTTGAAAGGGGTCTACACGCTTTATTGTTTAATATAGAAAAATATTTTAAATAGGTACTAAGAAAATAAACAATTGACAATCGCAAAGTAAACAAGTGAGCGTCGACTATGTTATTTCAAAGAAACACCGTGTATATTTTAGGTTTATTGAAAAGGGTATATTTTTCTGTTTTTAAAATATATACTTTGTCTATGTTTGGACCACTAGTTATCGCAGAAAAGGACTCTGAATCTTGGAAAATTAGCCGCTTTGATTCATAGACAATTTAACATGGGCAGCTTTGGTTTCATTTGTTTCTCTAAATATGACCTTTCTGTTATTTGTTTTGGTTGAAATGAAGACATTGTCTAAAATAATAAATATTTTAATGTAAGAAAAAATGGGGCTACATGTTTTTTGTCATTTTTTTACTTAAATTTTATTTGTCCGGCCTCTTTCATTTCTGATGCACATTTTTGATTTCAATAAAAAGATTATCTCAGTTTATTATTAACACAATCGATTGGTAAAAATGTGTAATAGAACTACTTTCAATTGTTTAAGTAAAAAATAATGACAAAAACATAAAGCTCAATTTTTTTACATTAAAATATTTTATTATTTTAGACAATTTCCTTATTTTAACCAAAACAAATAACAAAAAAGCATTATTAAGAGAAACAAATAAAATCAAAGCTGCCCATGTTAAATTGTCTATAAATCAGAGCTGGTAATTTTTCCAGGATTCAGACTCATTTTCTGCTATAACTAGTGGTCCAAACATAGACAAAGTATATATTTTTGAAAACAGGAAAATATATCCTTTTCAATAAACTTCAAAATATACATGGTATTCCATTTAAAATAACAAAGTCAAAGCTTATTTGTTTATTTTTCAATTGTCATTTGTTTATTTTTTTAGCAAATCCTGGCGGTTCTTATAAAACCCTAAAACTTTTGTATTTAAAATATTTTTCTATCTCAAACAATAAAGCGTGTAGAGCTGTTTAAAATATAACCGAACACCCTGTACATACAGTTTTCTAAAATTAAATTATAACGGCATAGATATAAAGAACATAAAATTGTCTTTTAAAAAATAAGGAGGCTATGATTTTTTGTTGCATACAATATGGCTGTGCTGCTAAAATTAAAATTAATAAGTTTAAATAAATAAAACATGTATAAACTGGTAATTTGGAAAATTTTTATACGGTCGTAGAAAATATATAGTATGTAACACATGCATAAAGTGTCTATTTTTTTACTCATAGGATTGCTGCACTCGCCTAACGGCTGGTGCTGTCAAACTTCCCATTCGTAAAAAATTATCACTTTGCACTTGTTACATAACTTACTATTGTACAACTGCATCTTAAATCCAGTATTTTTTCTTAAATAGAAGTACTTTAGGAAATATAAATAACTAGAGACCGGATTATTTGCATTTACATATTTTAGCCATTTTTAAGGGTAATAGCATATTTTTAGTAAAATATGGTTTTGATGCATATAATCGATACATTTTCAATCTTTTTGAGCATATACATATCAAGAAAATGTATAAGTAACCGATGGTTTTGTACCTGATGACCTTTTTTTGGGTAAGAATTATATTTTTAGTCAACTAGGAACTTCCCTCTAGCCAAAAATGTGTAATTTCAACACTGGAATTAATTGAAGTGTAAAGATTTTTCCTCAAGCCTACCATTTATTGTTGCATATTATGCCACTTTTCATGCATATTTTAAGCTTTTTATGTTCTATATAATCCGGTTCCTAAAAATAACTAAAAATATTTTGTGGAGTGTAAATTAAATTTTTCACTTAAACAATATATGTATTTTCTAACTGTATTTAAAAAATTCTTCCTGGTTCGCAATAACACTTTTACTTTAATTTATTTATTATTTGCCAATCATAACAATTAAATGAGTTTAAAACTGTAAAATTTAAATGGATTTTTCCTTGTATTCATTTTATTTTATTGGATTTTTACGAATAACCAGACAACTGCACTTTTATTTTGCGTAAGTAGCCTTGTCCCTCACCTTCGACGCAACATTGAAAATTGTAAGAACTTATTATTTATTCGAGAGAAATTTACTGTGTTAGTATTACGTGCGTCTACAGGATGATCCAATAAAAGTTCCTTTTTTTGTTTTGATTTGATATTTATTTACTATAAAAA